>VWZP01008431.1:2098107-2168298 GCA_013396995.1 Dicaeum eximium | reverse complement strand
CCGCGCTCTCTGCCGCCCGCCGCGCCGCCGCCGCCGCCCGGCGCGGTTCGTGCCCGCGCTGCTGCTGCTGCTGCTGGCGGTGCTGGGCGGCGGCGGGGCCGCGCTGCCTCCGGGCTGCAAGTACGACGAGCGTCCCAAGAGCGCCGGCAAAGCGGCGGCCGGCGGCCCGGCGGAGGTGAAGGTAGTTTGTAGCAACCTGGAGCTCGCTCAGGTCTTGCCTCCCGAGGCGCTGCCCAACCGGACGGTCACCCTGTGAGTACCGGCCCCGCGTGGGGGTGGGCAGCCTCCGTGCGACGTGGACGGGGCGGAGGGGGAGTGGGAGCGCCGGTCTGAGCTCAAATGGGGTGAGCTGGGGGGGAGTGACTCCGCTCTACTGCTGGAGAAAGCCCCGGGAGCGGATGTACTTTTCGTGTTTTCCGGTGTTTTCCCGGGATGGTCGTTTTTGGAGGGGTGAAGTGTCCCGTAACTCAGCGGTGGGGAGGCACCGTCCCGTGGAGCTCCCCCCGCGTCTCCGCTCACCCTCTGGAACAGCATCCCCGGCTCTCCCTCCTTCATCCCGCAGTAGGCGGGCTGCTTTTGTGCGTAGGCAATTCCTGCTAATCCATCTGGATAACAAGTTTCAAACAGGGTATGCAACTTAATCCAAAGTAAAAGATACGTTGCCACTTACTTAGACGTAAGTGTGCACGTGTAAAGAGAGGCTTTGCATGTTGTTTTCCTTTCTGAGGCATTATCGGCTCACTCTAGCAAAAAAGTTCATAGAATGGTTTGGATTGGAAGGGAGATCTCAAGATCATCTGGTCCAATCCCTCTGGCATGGGCAAGATGGCTCGGCACTGGATCTCATCTGTGGATGGTCCCAAAAGTAGAACCCTTGTCCTTTCTTTAGGGAGGCTTATTGTGCCTGTGCTACCGTGGGAAGACTCAAGTGCAGCCAAGTAGTGTGCAAGAAGGTCAATGAAAAGGAACTGAAATGTGGGGTCTAGTTTAAGTTATTTATCTACTTAACTGGAAATCACAGGTTTGAAAGATCTACCAGTAGTCCGACATTTAAAAGAAGTACAGAATATGCTGTCATGAGAACAAAAATCTGCTGCTTTTATGAACATTCACAGTACTGAAACACCAAAGAACTGTGCTCCTCCAGAAGTCTTAGTGGGGTGTGAACCCAACAGATGCATGGACCTGGACCTGTGACAAAAGGGAAGGCTAAGGATGAGAGCTAAATAAGGCTAAAGTAGTTGTTCTTGCTTGGAAGCCTGCAGGGGTTCAGACGGTATTTCTGAATTACTTGTGAAAAATTATTATAGATGTTCCTACTTGACATTTCTGAAGTAGAAAACAAGGCAGAAAGTAGAAGTGATAGTAGTTTGATCAACAAATCTCTTTTAGTCTTTGTTAGCCTCAAATGCTTTGCAGCATACAATGTTATGAGTATGGTATTATCCGTAAAAATTTTGATAAAAGTAGATGTTAATATGGTTGTTATACTGAAGTTCACTGTGGGGTTCTTCTGGTTCAAAAAACTTGAATCACAGCTATGATTGCTGTGAAAGACAAGCAGATAGCAAACACAGCAGCCTTGCTGTGAGTGGATCTTTGTTCATCATTGCAGTGACAGAAGCATTTGGAAGAATGGTTCATCTTTCATCTTGATTTTCATACTCCATCAGTATCTAGAGCTTATCTACATACACTAATTAGTAGCTTTCAATTAACCAACCTTTGAAGTTCTCAACTTCTGAAACATTTTTCTGGTTTGAACTTTTTCGTAGATATAGAAGAAACAATGTTATTTTTAAATGGTTTTTTGTAGGAAATGTCATAATTGTGTTGATACAATTTAATGAACATACTCTTCAAAATTTTGGTCAAATATAAGGCAAAGATTATTAAACCAATGACCTCCTTTTCCCAACCCTAACTGTTGTGTTCAGGTTCAGAATCTTGGTGTTTGGTGACTCTTGAGGCATGGCTTTCCATTCTCTCAGAGTTTTTGTTTCGTTGTGCCTTTCTTTGTTTTTTAAACTATTGTTACCAAATCCATGTTAAACTAGACTGAAAGTGTTGATGATCTGTGGGGTTTGTTACCAAATGCCACTTCATTAACATGTTAATTAGTAGTGCCTGGATTAATTGTTACCTAATCTTTTGCCAGAAATGTTTTTTTTTCCCCAAGCTGATACTTAAAATTGCAGCACTTTGTGAATAGTTGTCTGATTAGAGTCAAACTGCCTTGAGTTATCTTGAATCTTGATTCTTATGGGATTCATCTATTAAGATAAGTACTAATTCTATTAGATCTTTTTGGATTATTGGATCACTGCAGAGATATGTAGCTGAAAATAGATCACTGTTGTGTAGATCAGCTGCATTTTAATTCAGTTAATTTTCTTTTATGTTGACTCAATTTTTCACAAACCAGTTTTAAATACAATGACCTGCATAGTTTTATATAACTTCTTTTTTTTGAATAAGTTAGGAATGACACAAGTGAAGACAATAGTCTCTAAAAAGTGAGGCAATAAGAGAAATAGTGGAAATTAGGACGAGCAAGTAGCATCTGAGGATGCTGGCCAGGTTCCTTCATTCTTGCTCAACATTGTGGTTAGTGGTTAATGATGATACAAGTTGGGCAAGGTCACTTAATTTATTAAATGCCTTGGGCTGTGTTTGCCACAAAACATGTTATTGTCCCAGAATTTAGGGCAGTAATGATGAGAATCTTCAGTTCCAATTCAGAAAAAAAAATCCTAATTTGATTTCAACTAATAAGAGATGAAGTAAGTTTGTTTCATGACTGAGGAAGAAAAGCAGACATGGGAAGAGGAGTATTAAAGTATGGAAACATGTTTATGGCAGAGTAAGTAATGTGTAGGATTTCTGGCAGTACTGTAAATTGGTTTTCCTTTACGATTCAGGTAGAACTAGCTGTTGCTTTATGGGGCACTTAGGTCAAATTCCAAGATGAATTCAAGTTCATTTATAGCTAAGGGACTTTTTTCCTAGTATAATACAATAACAACTGATTTGGATAAAAATGAAGGGTGTATCTACATGAACACTTTGATTGCTTTGACCTTTGTAGGTTGTGCAGACAGGTGAGATGCTTTTGGTTTGAAGATACCAAAACAGGGTGGATGTAACTGTGTTTTGTCTGCCCTGCTCTTTATTTCTGTAGATACTGGAGCTATTGCCATGTTGCATGTTTAAGTGAGGAATGCACTGTACTCTTGTTATAGAAGTCTGAGATAAAATATCTATTGCTGTTGTGTTTCTTGGTGCAAACTCAAATGATGATGGTGGATGCTTGTTTGAACTTGTTGGCTATTAGCCATTACTTTTGCTTTTTGGAAGAAAATGTATTAGTCCACTGAAGACAAGCCCATGAAGCTTATTATTTGTCGAGAATATTATTTACCTGTTACATATGTTGTTAGAACAGGGGTCTAAATAAACAAAGGAGAAGCATATGTACTCAGTAAAGAATGGCATTTCTGAATCAGGAGGCTTACTGCTCTGCAAAAAACTTTGCTTAAGCACATATCCTCATAGGAGCATAGGAGTATCAGTGTTTGCACTTTAAAAAGTGTTAGGATTTACTAGCCAGGACATTTGCCTGGGTTAATGTTCAGAGCTTTTCAAAGATACGTTTAACCGGATTGCTGTTAGGAAACATCTTAAAATGTTACAGTTTTCATCCAGCTCCTAGATAAAATGCCATCAAACTACATCTATTAAGAAGCTCTTATGCATACTTATTTGGACTTCCAAATATCTGTGCAATTTTTCTATTTATGACACAAATGTAAGTTTCAAAGCAAAATGTCACTGATACTGCAAAAAGTCGCTTGTATCGCCATCTGTGATTACATTGTAATTATCTGAGTCGTGTAATTTAAATGTCCTCTGTGGAAGTTTGTCTCTTTTACAGTACATTTCTATTTACTAGCTATATGGTACTCTTGATAGCAGTTCATATTTGTTTCTTTTGTTTGTTTTGTGTTTGTTTTTTTCTGTTTGTGTTTTTTTTTTTTTGTTGGAATAGTCAGTTTTAGACTGTTAAAGTGCTCAGTACTAATAATTTGGGCAGCAAGAACATTTTTGAAGGTAAAAGGTACTAATAATCCTCATTAAAACTTAAAATTTTCTTTGACCAGTGGATACACAGTCTGTGCAAAATGCATCCTGCTTATGAACACAAGGCAGTGCAGAGATAGTACCTGAGAACTGTGGCCACAGTGTAGTAATTCACAACTACATGTACGTGCCTTTCTATCATCTGACTCCTAAAAATCATTAGCATGTAATTTACTGATAGACTTGTGTTCTATACTTCTATCAGATTATGTGTGTCTTTAACCTTGTTGAGAAGATAACCAATTTTGTGCTTTTCTGTACGTACTTTTCCAACATGGATTCACTACTGTGACCTTGTTACAGGATATTGAGTATGTATAGTATTCTCTTATCATGTAGACTTTTGTATGTATTTGAATATTGCAAGAAAATTCTGATGTCACAATATGAACAGTGTTTTCTTCTAAATTGCAATATTTAGTTCTATCTGAAAAAATTATTCAGCTGTGAAAGACATCATGTTGCATAGTTTATGTGTCCACTGGGATAGACTGTCAAGATTGAATAGTGTTTTCCTATTTCATGAAGTGCTGCAGTAATGACTTTAACATACACAGTGGCTTTGTAACTGGCAATCATCTTTATGCAGTTTTGTGTTCAATTATTATATTAATTCATACTTTCTTTTAATAAAAAAATACTCTTCTGTATAAGCATTTTGAAATTCTTTTATGTGCCTTTCTCAATGAGATTATTGTACTTTTGATTAAATACATGAGATATTACTATGGCTTCCTTACCATAGATACAACTGTAGCAGTTGTTACAAGCTTGGGGCTCGGGTTTTGAATCGGAGCTATGTATTGGTTACTGTTGAGTTAAAAATAAGGGAGAAGGAGAGAGCAAAGTGCTGCCTAATTCTGGAGAGCAAATTAAAGTTTTTATAGTGGATTTTTTTTTTTTAAATTCTCAGAGCTACCATATTAATGTAAAATTGCCCAATACCTTTGTTCCTAAGTAGATCCCCATATAAGCAATGCTCTTTATATGTTCATTAGCCCTTCCGTTCCCTAAGGTGGCTATTAAATGTTGAATGTGTTATGCTGTTTCTAGCCTCAGGAAGATGGATTTTAATCCTCATAATTAATAATTTTCTATTTTATTGTTATCTTTTATTAATCAGTAGTATTCCTGGATTTGCTTCAGAACTGCAAAATACTAAATTTTTTGTTTTTATTTAATGCCAAGAGTAAAATAATTGGACTAGAATTTGTGCTGCAGTGAAGAAGAACAAATAACCTCTTATGTCTCTATGCTTGCAGTTTGCTCATGTTTCAGAGGTTAGTTTTGTAATTTAAAACAACTACCGAGCTGCAAGTTTAGATTTTTCAGAATTTAATGGTTTCCATATGTACTTTGCGTGGGCCACATATGTTGCAGGTTCATGGATTTGTCATTATTGCCTTATATAGACTATCTCCATTACAGTCTATAATTTTTGAATCTATTCAGTTTAAATGCATTTTTGTACTGTACATTTTTGTAGGTAATCCATGAAGATTAAAAACTGTTAAGCATTTCTTTTCATCAGTGATAATAAACTGTTTAGGAATGTCACATAAAGTATGTTTTTGTGGGTTTTGCTTTCTGTAGTGAGATAAAGAATGAATTTTTAATTTGTTTTTAAAAAATTAAATAATCTATTAAATGTCTCTAGTCTTTACCTAGTAAATAGCTGAAAATTTTATTTTCACCTTGTATTCACTGTTAGGGTGCCTAGCAGTGAAAACTGCAATGCATTGTTGCTCTAGAGTGCTAGAGATCATATCCTGTGCTAATTACTGTTTATGTGGATCGCTGTGTTGTGGCTTCTCCTTGTGCCCTGCCGCAGGGCATGTCCAGGGGTGCAGTTCAGCGCTGTCCTGCCCATCTCCAGGCTGCCCTGGAGCCAGTCAGATGCCAGTGCACTGCAGTGCAGAGCTTTTAGATCCCCAGGGAACAGACTGCCTGCTTTGGTTGTGTGTGTGATCCATGCTGGCAGCCAGTTTTGGCTGGGCTGCAGAGTTTTCACTTCTGGAGCAGGAACTTGACCTTTTTAGTAAGGCAGACCAAAAGCTTTTTGCCGGGGGGCAGGGAAGAAACCCAAACATAATGAATGCAGGCTGATTAAAGACGTTTAAGAAATAGGCAACTTAGTTCCACATTTCTGTCTGCACTGGACGGTGTGTCCTAGGATTCATCCAGACTCCAGGTGACTGAGGGCTGTGCTGTCTTCAGGTGTTTTGTCTAAGAGTACGGTCTGTGCCCTCTGCTATGTCACTTCAGTCTAGGGAAAGAAGGTGCTTCGAGGTAGGGGCAGGAAGGTTAGTCTAGATACAGAGTGAATAAATGCAGGAAAACTGGATTAAGAGGCAGAGGCTGTTACTGGGAGTTGAGGTGGAAGTGTGGGTTTCTTTGAATGGATATGCCAGTTGTGGAGGTGGGAAACCAGAAAACTTAAGAGGAAATGAAGGCAGGGCAAATAAGGTGCTGAAGGCTGAGTGTAAACTGGCTTGATGTGAGATCAGCAAGATTCTTGGAAATTCAGCAACTACCCCCAAAATCACTAAAGACAGGATTGACATCTCTAAGCCAGTAAGAAAAGATGGGTCATGTAAGGAATGGTAGTGGTATAACACAGTCCAGGAAAGTTCTTCTGGTGCTGTCCACATGATGTGTTGTTTCCACCTGAGCTATTTCTGTCAGATACAAGGACTCCTTATTAGCTTGCCCATGTTGTTATAGAGTATGTTTTACCTTGAAACTTAATATCAGGCAGAGTTTTTGCAAGTTATGCTTGGGTTTGTAAAACTGTCCTGTCAGACATTCCGGACAACTTATTCTAATACTCGAACTGTTGTTTTAGGGTAACAGCCTCTGGTGTTAACAGGAATTTAAAGCAATTCTCAAAGTTGTGTGCTGTTGGGCTCATTGATGTTTCTGTGACCTGACTTATGGCTGTGTGCTGGAGATCCCCTTCAACCTTCTCTTTCTGCTTCTGACACAGGGATGGTGAAATGCAAGGGCTAAAGAGAGAAGATCTTACCCTCTGTGTGGAGAATGTTCCATCAGTGTCCAGCAGTTGGTAAAACTGTATCCTAAACTGGAGCTGGTGTGTTCATACTTTCACCTCCCAGTCTGTTGCTGTGTGGATGTTTGTGGGTTTTTTCCCTTCCCTCCCTGGCTGCAGTGCTAGCATTTGTCTGGCTCCATGCCTAGTCAGTTCAGGGAGCTAAGCTATCCAAAAACTGTTTACTTCTGTAGGATTAGGATATAAATTTTTATAAATGTATCTTTGTGTGCCAGCAGCTGACAGAAGGTGCTTGTTAACGTGTCTGGACAAAGCACTTTCTAGAGAGCAGGTACACCTGGTAGGAAATGTGAATACATGTGAGACTGGGTGTGACAGTCTATGCTCTAATTAGTACTACTGTGATATGACACAGAGAATTTATTAATTTATTGGCTGTAGCAGCTAAAGTTAGGAGTGGCTGGCAAGGCATCCGTGTGCAGTGTTTTGTGTGAAGCGTGTATGTATGGAATATTCTTGCATGTATGAATGGAGTTTTTTGGGGTCAGGTAAGCTTGCACTGAACTGCAAATCAGCGGGGATTCTGAAAGGTATGCAGCTGGTAGCTAAGTGAGAGAATCAGGAGGGAGCAGACGTTAGTAAAACAAGGCAGTTATTACAGAAAAAGTTGATCACGATATCTTAAAATAATGCAGGTGCTACAGATAAAAGCAGGGGGGAGATAACTTGGAGGAAGCTTCTTAGAATCAAGTGGTCACAGGGGTTAGACTTCCAGTGCTTTTTTATTAGCTTTAGAAATGGCAAACACAGAGTTAGTGTTGGAACAAATAGGGTGTAGTTGTGTCTTCTGAATTTTCTCTTTGGTAAGCTTTTGGACCTGACATAAGTACAAGAAAGAAAGAAAGAAGGAAAGAAAAGTTTGGTTGGTAATTTTGTAATTTTACAATAATTTCTTTTGAAATTAGTGTAATTTTCAGCAACACTGCTGCTCATTCTTGCATTTTGTTTTGCCCCTGAGTTCTGTCCTTTTCTAAGGTGATTTTTATTTGGTACTTTTACATAGAAAACTTGCTGTGTTGCTCGAGTGATTGGCGCTGTATTTCACTAGAAGTTTCTGTCCTTAAGAAGAGTTAGTTTTTAATGAAAAGCAATAAATAAAGCGCGTTGCCGCATACTGAATATCAAGAAAAAAATTCTTTAATGGCACTGCACAGTGAGCATCACTGCTTGAATGATCCAGGGATTGTGTAGGAAAAATAAACATTCCACATTAGATTATGTAAATTTAGCACATTACCAGTTAAAAATGGAGCAGTATAAACAGACACAGTTTTAATTCTGTAATTTCATTACTTCTGAGAGGTTTAGTTTACAATTTTAATATTGTTTAATATGCATAATAATGAAATATTGCAGGAAGTATTTTATCTGTTGCAAATTCCTATTTTGCAAATGTTTCTCTGCTAAGCTTCCTTAATTATAATGCTTTTGTTGAATTGGAAAATACTGTCTCGTTTTGTCAGTTTTGAAATTATTAATAGGTCTTTCTCTGTATAAAGCTTATGCAGTGCTTTCATTTCAGAGTTACTTTTAAGCAAGTACTGTTTGTGTTCTGTTTGGTCTAGGTTTCTTTCCCTTTGACACCAGTAACTCACTAGAAGGCAAAATACTAACTGTTGAAAAATACTGGGTTTATATCCTTGTTAAATCACAATTTCTACAAGATAAACTTTGAGATATGTTTCTTTTTCCATGTTCATGACTTTCAACAGAAGGCATTTTTCTTGGTTGTTTGCAGATGGTTGTTTTAATCTGACTCTTGCTGGTGGCCACTTTCCCAGCTCTTAGAGTATGCAGTCACCACAAATTGATCTGATTTATTACCTACTTCCTAGCCCTCCATTTGAGTCTTCTAACATGTGTTTTGGAAGCTACTTCAGCTTTCAGCTGACAGTTACACTGTCGCCCAGACTTCATACAGGCTTCCTGGGGGCCATTTTGACTATTTGGAATAGTCTTGATGGATGTGTGTGTCTTGTAATAATATCCTCTGGATTAGGATTCATTTGTGATGTTAGGAGATGCATTCTAAATTACTGTCTAGTTGACTGCTGTCTTAGTGATAGTTGTTTTATAGCTGACAAGCTGAAACTGTTTCACAGAACAGAACTTCTTCTACTCAGTGCTTATTACCTCATTCTAATGGTAAAAATTGATCCAACCATGATTTTTCCCCCCTCTCTATGAGAAAGGAAAGTTAGTACATAATCTTTAGTATCTATTGCTAAAATTCCTCATAGTACAAAGGACAGACTTTGGTTTTGACTGCATTTATATTTTGCATGCTGAGCATCTACTGCTAAAGGCTTGCCAGTACGAGTCATAGTTGAGTTTCTTTGCAGTTTTGCCAAAGTCATCTGCCAGTTTATGGAGCAAAATGGAAAAATGGGCTTTCTGATCCAAACTATATTCAACAAAGAAACATTTCAGCAATGTTCTTGGAATAGATTAAAAGCTGGGGAATGTTGGGGGAGGGGGTTTGAGGGGGTTGGTATGTTTCTTTTCTTGAAGTACATTGTTTAGAACACCTCTTGGTCTCTCTATAGCTCTTCTGCTCAGAGGAAGAGGGAAATGCTTTCTTGTAAGGTGACTTGAGACGTCCATACTTCTTTGTAGAACCCACTGTTCAGCTGCTTGTTCTTCCAGTTTTTTTGTGTTAATTCCCACGGCTGTGTTTTTTTTAACACAGGAACTATCATCGCCTGCATTAGTTTCATATTTTATTTTCTGATATGTAAGTGTTGGACAAGCAAAATGTGTTTGTTCCAATCAGGCATTGTTGATTATTTAAAAGAAAAGTAAATAAAAATTTCATATGGAGCTCATAGCAAATATGGAGCAACAGTAATGTTGAGCTGTGGAAAACCCCTTCATGAAATCCTCAATGACATCATTTATATTTCAAAGTCATTTGTTAAAAGAGTTGAATAAGATGGGATGAGTGGAGCTCTCATCTCAATGGTAGCTCTCTACTGTTTTCTCTTTAGACTTCTTAATGATGGCAAAGTTAGCATATTTTCAGAATTACTTGCCTCTTTGGAAAAATTATGGTCTTAAACTAGTAACTTAGAATTATTATTGATCACAAATAATATCCTCTTCCTAAGTGGTACATAATAGTCCATCATTTCATTGTACATTAATGCGCAGAAACTGTGAAAGTGACTATAAAACATCTACCTTGAGGTGAATGCTTTACTGTGTTTTGTCTTCTTGTGCCACATCTCTTAATATTTCAAATAAAATACTTCAAATATATATTAATAGCAAGTTTTAAACTGCATTTTTTTAAGATTACACAACATTTTTGGGTGATGAAGTATTTTAGGTTATATGGAGTGTTGTAAAATCTATCATTTATTGTACTAAACCTTTATGGTTGAGCAACTAACAGCCTCTGCAGAGAAAATACTTCATCAGTCTGACTGTAATTTGTAAATCACACTCAAGAGAGAAATTTACCTTGTACCCAGATATTCAAAGGCATTTACGTTAAGCCTGTTATTTTATAGGGAATGTCAGAAAACTTTTTTTTTTCCCTTACAGAACTGTTGTTTTTATTTTGTTTAAATTTAGTTCAGTCAGTTATAGCTACTTTTGAAGTGGTTCCAGCTCCATTTTGAGTAACTTCTTTTTCTGGAAAAAACACAGGTATGTCAATAAATCTTAAGATGAAGTAAATTGTAACTAAGATAAAAGATAATTTCTGTGCTACCAAGAATTGGAATTTGCTTGTTTGTGTTGACTTAGATCACTGTTTGCTTGTGAACATCATGGGGTTTTTCCCCTTAATTTCTCCTGAAGTCTGGAATTGGTATGAAGTTTTTTTCTTGCTGCTGCTGCTGCTGTTACACCTTATTTTCAGTTTGCATTAACTATTAATGACTTTTTATAAGCTCCTTCATTTACTTTGTTGTATATTATTACTATTTTTCTTCATGCATACATTTCTGAAACCAGGAAGGATGTTGAAGTAAAGGTGTACGTTATTTGGTTTACTGAATGTATCCGGTACCTACCATTTTTATAAATAATACTTAACTATTTAGGTTGAAACCTTTTTCTCTTTAAGTAGAAAGGGACGTAGTTTCAAAGACTTTAGGATGTGTAATTTTAATGCTTTATGTTAAATTTTACTAGTTTTGCAGTCATCCCAATTTGTATATAATGATGATGATGATGATTACCACCAAACTTGCACTCTGGCAAATGTATATTCTGGTTTTGTTTTAAATGTTGTGCCATTCTTGATGGAAAGATTCATTGAAATACATGTACATTTTTTAAGAGTACCCGGGCTTCCTTGGTTTCTACATGTGTTTTTAAAAACCAGCACTGTTTTTATTTGTTCATCTAACTTTTCACAGCTGCAGCTGAGGGAAAATTTTCCTTATTTTCTTCCTGTGAGGTAGCTTAATGTATTAGACTACAGAACTATATTTTCACAAGAGCAAATGTCCTTTGCTGACACTCTAGTAGATGTTACAGGAATTATAGCAATACAGTAGCAATTTCTCAGTATACTTTTGAGTAATTTTTTCCCCTTCTTCCTTTCCACCATTCCTGTGATCAGTCTTTCACTGATATTATCTGACTGTATAGGATACTAGGTTGATCACAGTTGCATAGTTGACATATAAATAAATCTCCTGGGAGTTGTCCTGGATAAATGTGTAGTTTAACATGTGCAGCTTATGGAGCAATAGGTACCAGGGGTCACTTGAGATGAGCTGCAGAAATACATTATATGATGGGAAGGTGAGAAGAAGGAATGGAGTTCTCCTCATTTTAGGATCAGAACATGTTACCTTTGTTGAATGAATTCAGGTTTACTTCAATAATTTTCAAACTTTCCTACCATCAGGCTGGAAATGAAAGATTTTTAAACAGTTTGTTCAGCTATCTTGACTTTGTGTATGTGAGATGAGAGAGAGAGATTGAGTCAGAGCCAGAACTTTTGACAAAAAATGCCTGCTCTGTGTTTGTCTAAATTACAGAGACTTGAGGTAATCTTTGAGAAACCTGGAAAATTATGTAGTGTAAAATACAGTTGTGTCAAAATAATGCTGTTTTTATAGAAGATTGCTATATCTGCATTTTAGTTTTGTCTTATTCATTGTGTATTTTGAAGTATTAATCCTTGTCATTACACAGTAAATTTTGTGCACTGGAGAAAAGAGGGTGATGTGTGTGTGTGCGTGTGCGTGTGTTTGGTTTATGGCTGTTTCAAAGGACATCTGAAAGATGTAGTGGACTAGAAAGAAATCTCATAGCATCACCTTTAAGTGCAGAAGTAGTTATCCAGCCTGAAGATGTAATTGGTGTAAGTGAAGAAATGTGGGGACGTGTTAGATATGAAGGATGCATTTGATAGAGGATCTGTCTGAAATTGAAGTGACTGTAGCAGAAGTTGTGGAACAATCTGACAGAGTGAATAAATTTCCAGGACAAGATGGTGTGATTGAAGAGCTTCTAGAAGAACTTGGAAATTAAATTTCTGAAGTCTTGCTTAGAATGAACATGATTTTTGAGGAGTGGAGGATAGCAAATGTTCATTTTTTTATAAGTGCATCACCATCTGCATGGTTCCAAGTTTGATGGTTGTGTTGAATAAGTCAATAGAATTTATAATGAAAACATTGGACACCTGGATAAAGATAAAGGTACCGTGGAAAACTTACATCTTCTGTAATGAGAAGCTCTTCCCCACAGTCCTTTGGAGTTCTTCAGAATCAGCAAAATATTTACAAGGTTGATCCATCTGTTATAATGAAACATGCTTTTTTAAAAGGTGTGTCTGTCCCTTGCCAAAGGCATTTGATGAAAAAAATACGTCAGTCTTAAATAGAGGCTCATCAGATCAGCAGCTGACTTGCTGAAGGATAAGAAGAGGGTGTGGAAGTAAATCCTTCTCAGTGGAGTGGAGTCATAGAGAACTGTAATGCACAACTTATTTCCTAATGACCTGTAAAGCAGTGTGAGTAAGGGGGGGACATAGTTGAATGAGTTGATTGATGTAATAAAGATGAGGATAAAGTGAAGAATTTTGGAAGGAGTTTGTAAAAGTAATTGGGCGATAAAATGGCAGCAGCAGCACACTGTAAAAAAAATGAAAAAATTATTGCGGACAAAACCACTCCTGTCTTATATGAGATGATGGCCATTAAGCTGACTAGAAATCTTAGATTCTTAGCACAAGTGATAAAGTCAGATTCTATGTTAGGAATTACAAGGGAGATTGTAGGAAACAGAACGTCATTATTCCAGTATGTAGGTTTGTGACTTGTCTGTGTGTTGAGTACTGTTTCAGTTCTGGTGGTCTTATCTCACAATTTTTTATTGTAATAAAGCTGTAAAGAACTCAAAAATTATTAAGGTGGCACAAATGGCTTTTGTGTAAAGAATAATTAAGTAAAACATGGGTTTTACATATGGAAAGAGACATCTAGTTTTGTACGTAATTACATGTAGTAAAAAGAGGGTAAGTGGATCGATTACTGCGTGTTTCACTGTTTAGAAGCAGGGAACATTAAATAAAGCTGACAGAAGGTGTTTTCAAAACAAGTGAAATGAAGCATTTTTTATGGAATGGAGAGTTGTACTGCGAACCCTTTTGCAAGGAGTATTGCAGATGCCAAAATATGACATGATTCAAAAGGAAAATTGGCTTCTTTTTTTTTTTTTGTCCAGCAGAGAGCTATGTGGTTGTATAGAAAGCAGGTCCTTATGAGTAAGGAAATACCAGCTATATGAAGAATTTCCTACCTTGAGGTTAATGAGCTTCTGCTGTGATCTGTGCAGATGGCTGTGATTAGAGGATAGAATGGGGTGCTTGGCAAGGTAGGCCTGATCCAGGTTTTTTCAAAGGAAGTAGGAATTTGTGGTTGTCTTGTCCTTTAGGAGAATAAAGGATAGATTGCTTGCTGAGCTTATTTGTAGATGTTTTAAAAAGATTGCATTGAGGAGTAGGATGAATGTGTGAAGGATGGCTGGGAAAGGTAGTACAGTCTGGGAGAAGTGTGTGGCTGAAAAGGGGAGCAGAGGAAATGGGAAGCAGGCAAGATGCTGCTTGGTTTGGAAAACCAAAATGGGTACAGAAGACAACAGTGTTGACTGTTCTGATGGGTTCTGTAATACTTCACTTCTACTACACCAGTTCTGGGTCATATTAGGATAATCCTAGATGGCTGAGCTTCCTTTCAGATGTTGGATATGTAAGCTTGCATGGTACTTAAAACAGATGACATACAAAATTTTCTTTTTCTCCTTCATAATATTTAAGCAGTACCATTGCATACACCTCAAGACAATGAGCTAGGCATTGTAGTTTGATACACAGGCTGTTAAACAAAACAAATTACAGAAGAAGTGTAAGCTGTAGCAAAAGATTTTGTTACCAAACTTATAATACATTGTTCTTGATTGGTTTTGTTTACAGGATTTTGAGTAACAATAAAATAACAGAGTTGAAGAATGGTTCCTTCTCTGGATTACACCTTCTTGAAAGATTGTAAGTACTTCTTGAAAAGCTATTTTCACTTGAAAAATTAAGTGACATACTGTTTGTTTCATTAATAATCCTGAGAACAGAACATCTTAAATAAGGGATCTGTTCTTTATTTTATGCATATTATTTTACGTATTTTTTTGTGGTTGAAGAGTTAACATAGCTAAGTGTTCTCTTAATATGAATGAGTTAATTATTCAATAGAATGAGTGGCATGTAACATCAAAAAAAGGATAATCCCACCTGCAGGTGAGAGGGCAGTTTCAATGAGAATTTTACTAGAATGCTATGATTTGCTTTGTTGGTTGTTTCGTTATGCAAACACTACGTTGTAAAGAAAATTACTTCTTTAATTTCTTAAATGTCAAACCGTTTGTTGAACAGTTGCAAAGTGTATTTACAGGGGTAGCAGATGTATTAGAGCCGCTAAGAGAGAGCAGATTTATAAAAATTTGTTGTTGACATTTATTTTAAGAGTTTTACTGCTTAGTTCACAGCTTTGGTATATGCTGAATGTACAGGGGGTGGGAGTGAGTCTGATGGGAGTAACTTCTTGGGTATCTTTCGCTTCCTGTTTTCACTTTCCTTACAGATGATATATTGCCTATGAGATAAGAAGCAGCATCGTAGCTTCTCTTACAGTCAGCTTTTTTCCAGCTGGTAGAAGGTCAGGATTGGCAGGTTGATCTACCTGGGAGCAAGCATAAACTTTAGAGATAAGGATTTTTCTAGGCCATTTGACTGGGAAAGTAGCCAGTTTCATAATCATCTCACAGCATCTAGGAAGAGTTCCAAACGACTTTTGGCTTCAGGGGATTTAAAGTATTTTATTCTTCCTCTAAAACTCAAAGGCTCCAATCCCAGTCACCTGACCTAAATAAATCCAAACACTTCTACTATTCCCTCTCCCACATACCAGAAGAAAGCATCTTTCCAGTAGCAGATGAGCTTTATAGTAGAAGTAAGTTGCTGTGCCAAAGAAGCAAGGTTATCAGCAGCGATGGCATTTGCGTAGGTAATAAAGGCATCTGCTGATGGTTGTTATTTGCTGAAACTGATTACAATTTTCACACAGGAAATACTTGAAACTCTAGTTAGTTTGAGATAATGATTTAAGTTTTCTTCGTGAATCCAAATCCTAATTTTCTTTAAAGTTGTAAGAATGCAGCTTTCTTCCATTAAACTCCTGTAAATTGTGAAGGCTTTTTAGGTTATTTTAATATCTTCTTTTATGAAAAGGAAAAGAAAGCAGCAAGGCTGGCATCATGTTTTTAACATTTAAAGTGAGCTGGGATAGCAGTGTTTTACAGAGTACAGTAGTCTCATCAGAATGAGAACATTCTTTATTGTACACTGTTGTAGGAGCTAATGCATCAACAAAAGATTAATAATGGCCAGGTAGGGATAACTAGTGTGCTACACTAATTATTAATGATAATATTTTCCTTTCTTTTCCTTTTGTACATGCAAGACTTGTTTAAAAGCAATAGATACTTAACCACAGTAAAAGTAAATTTTTCCTCTTTAAATGTTTTATGACCTTGGACAGAAACTATTGTTGAACTGAAAATAGTTTTTCAAACTTAAATAGATGATCAATAGTAAAAGGAAAAACAGATGAATGTCAGAGTAACTATTTTAAACATTCATATTATGTTAGGCAGTTTCAAATTATTTTCCTGATGTTCATTGTAATAACTTGCATGACTTGAAAATTGCTTTTTTTTTGGCACTTTTTGCCTATTTTTGTTTTGTCTTACTAATGACTTGTTTCTTTATGAGTGTTTTTTTTCTTGGTAGATAGGTTCCTTTCCCCACATTTAATTTAAGAGATGAAATGGAGATAACAGAAATAAATTTTCAGTATTTAAATAGTTAATTCAGATAGTATGACTGTCACTTTACTTCTTACTAGGGGTGAGATTCTGTATGAATTTCATGCTTGTTTGTTCATTCCTTGTGATGTTACACTTGACAGGAAAAACATTGGCTATTTCACCATAGTGGTTTTCAGGTAGAGATTATATTTGTGTTGATGTGAGCCAGCAGTGTGCCCTGGTGGCCAAGAAGGCCAAGGGCATCCTGGCCTGTATCAGGAATGTGTGGCCAGCAGGAGCAGGGAGGTCATTCTGCCCCTGTACCTGGCACTGGTGAGGGGCACCTTGAGTGCTGTGTCCAGTTCTGGCCCCTCAGTTTGGGAAGGACTAAAGGACAGTTTAGGTTGAGACGCTGGAGCGCATCCAGAGGGGGCAACGAGGCTGGTGAGGGGCTGGGAACACAAACCCTGTGAGGAACCACTGAGGGAGCTGGGGGTGCTCAGCCTGGAGAAAAGGAGACTCAGGGGTGACCTCATCACTCTCTACAACTCCCTGAAATGTGGCTGTGCTCAGGTGGGGTCGGTCTCTTTCTCCAGGCAGCACTGACAGAACCAGAGGACACAGCCTCAAGCTGTGCCAAGGGAAACATAGGTTGGATATTGGGAAAAAGTTCTTTACAGCGTGATAAAAGTATTGGAATGGTCTGCCTGGGGAGGTGGTGGAGTCACCATCCCTGGATGTGTTGAAAAAGACTGGATGTGGCACTTGATGAGTGCCACGAGGCGCCTCGAGGGTTGGACTCGATGGACTTGAAGGTCTCTTCCAACCTAGTGATTCTGTGATATATTTAAATAAAGCCTTTAGAACAATAAATCAGAGGAATATGTCAGGAACATATATCTGCACAATAATTTATTGAATTTTAATCAATGCTGACAACTTTATAATTAATCTGTTAACATACTAAACGTTTTTCTCCTGTTAAGTTCTTCAAAATTTTAATGAAAATGTAGATATTTTTAAATGGTTTCTGTCATTTTATTAATGTTTTGGGTAAATTTGGGGACATGGTATCTGCAGCTGGCAACTTGTTGCTTTTTAGGTTATCATTCTACTCAGACATGTTATCACTTGACCTCGTCCCCATCTTATAATTCTTCTCTGTTATTATTGAAAGGGATAGAGGTTTGGGGCATACCAGCAACAAATAAAACAATGAGGAAGTGCATTAAAAATGGTGGCCCCATGTGACCATAATAAGTAATAGTTTTAATAAAGAATATTTACAGATGTGTTAATTTATGATAATGTGAATTTTCTAATGCATTATTTTGTAAAGATGGTGTTAAATTTACCAAAATAAAAGTTTAATTTTACTCGTAAGTGAAATGTATGTTAATTAGATTAGAAAATGACTATGCTATGTCTGCATCTACTCTTACAGAAAAAAGTATGCAAATAAGAGTCAAAAATTTTAACTGTCTTAAGTGGTAATAAAAGTGTCAGTACAAGAAGATGCTAAGTATTTATTTTAATCTCCATTATGTTTTCATATTAATTTGAAATTGAACAAAGGCAAGTGCAGAGGATCCTGAACTAGGGGAAGAGTAGCTCCACAGGCTGACCTGCTGGGGAGCAGCTCTGAAGAGAACCAGAACCTGGGGGTTCTGGTGGACACCAAGATGTCCATGAGCCAGCAGTGTCCTTGTGGCCAATGGTATCCTGGGGTACATTAAGGAAAGCATTGCCAGCAGATCAAGGCTGGCAAGAGGGAGCAGTCAGAAACTGATGCACAGAACCTGAAAGAACTTCTGTACTGTGCAGGTGACTGCACATGGAACAGGTTGCCCAGGAGTCTTCCACGCTGGAGATACTCAAGAACCATCTGGGTGCAATCCTATGCCATGTGCTCTGGGGTGACTGCATGTGGCAGGGAGGCTGGGCCAAATAACCCACTGTAGCCCCTTCCAACCTGACCCATTGGGTAGTACTGGGAAATGTAAAAATTCAATCATAAGCATTTGTTTGATTTGCCCACATAAAATCTATACCCCAGAGAGCCAATAAAAGGATAGGCTGACTTAGTAATGTCTGTAATGTATAACCTATTCCTGTAATTTCTTACCTTGTGCTCTTCCTTCATTTCCCTCTTGAAAAAGCATTTCATATAGGAAGAGTCCATAGTAGCTAATATGTTTCCCATCTGACATTTATTTTCAAGTAGTGTTAAGGAAGAAAAGATAATTTATGCAGTGGTAGTTAAGAAAACTTAATGTATACATGTCAATGTGTATATATAGGCATAGTTTGTTTGTGCCTGCAGGATGCTTTATTAATAATTAAGACAGTCTTCACTGTGCTGAGACAGAAAGCAGTAAATTTTTAAGTATGTATACATGCACTCTTAAATCATAGATAACTGGCTACTGAAATGTTTCATTACAAAGTGTAATAAAATTAAAGGATTTTTTTTTTTGCATAGCAAACCATATTTAAATATAAGTAATCTTTCATTAAGATACTCTTCACATCTTAACAAGAACATTAGGCACAAAAAAGAGCTGCTAGACATGTCAGCACTGTTAATTTTAAGATCTTTTGGTATCTCTTTTGTTTCACAGTTTTCCTCTGCGAATACTTTTTGGTAGATTGATACACAGCTAGCGCTTACCCAAGGACTGCCACTGGAAGGGTAAAAAACCCCAGCCAGAGGCTCCCCATCTGTTGTAGTTCCAGGCTGAGAAAAGTCTTAACACTTTGGACATTTCATTGATAAGAATCCATTGCAGTGGATTTATGAAAGAGCTGTATCAGGGAGTACTCTTTGAATTTATGGAGTGAAATTAAAGATCCCTGGTAGTCCAGACTAGTGGATTTCCAAGGCCTGTTGTCAAGATTTTTCTCCCTCAGTGGTTTCAACAGCGAGATTTTAAGTTACGTGATTTTAAATGATTACAAGTTACATGATTTTAAATCAAAATTTAAAATACGAACAGTAAGTGTAATTTTTCTTCCCTACTTCAAAGATTGATGGTAAATGAGTAAGGAGTACCTTTTATTAGTCTCAGATTTGTCATGGTCTGGTATACCAGGGGGTTTATATGCCTGCTGAAACAGCCAGTTCTTCAGGCTCCTGGTGCTACTGCACTGGAAGTACTTGGCAGTTCCTGCCTCCAAAGCAAGGGAAGAAAATAAAGTTGAGATAAGTGTGTATATGAAAATCAATTTTCTGCAAGGTGAATTAAACATATTTCAAGTATTTAAAAATGTTTATGTAGAGCATTCAAGCGTGATGTGTGTGCCATGACACAGTCTGTTGTACCATGATTTGTTAATCTGTCTGCAGGAAATGCCGTTGTGAAATCTTGGGATGAATTTTATTTTTACTCCTGTATCTGTGTGATGGTAGATGTAATGCTCTTGTACAGTTCTCTTTCAAGCAGAATTATTAATGTTGTGGTAGATGTAGGGGGATCTTTTTTCTACTCTTGCAAATTCAATCACTGCTTTTGAATGACAGTACTATTTTTCTTTTCAAATCTAGAATGTTTGGATATGACCAAGGAGTGAGAAACATCACATATAGTAATAAGTGTCTGTGAAGTTTCAGATAGTAGTTAAGTAAAAATGTAGTAAGACTAGGGAGGTGGAACTAATTTCAGCATTTGTGCAGTGATAAAGTTTGTTCAGAAATATATAGGTGCTATCAGCTGCTTTCTGTGACCTTTGAAATTAAGCTGTATCTGCAGAATATCTCAAGTTAGGAGTTAAAACTCCTATATCACTTGTACAATTAATAAAGTAGTTTAATTTAATGTTTACTTTATATTTCTCCTTACAGTCTCTGGAAACTTAAGATTTAGAAATTTGCTCTGAAATTTTTTTCACCATCTGTATTTGGGATTTTCAACTAGGGCTTTGCTCTTGTGCCAGTAACATAAATGGAAATTTTCAGTGTTGGGTCTTTGCTGTATTTTTAAAATCATGTTTTGCTTTTTTTGGTAGATGTTGGGCACTACTAAAATACTGAAAATAGAATAGGCTACAGAAGACAACATGTGCTAGGCAGTATCATACTGTGTAATAAGCAGGTGTCTTGCCCTGCATAGCTTTAACCTGTTCACACTGTGGCAAAATATCTTTGGCTCTATATCATTTCATGTGATATGAACTGATAGACTGTTTAATGGAATACATGTGCTGTTTCTGTTCCTCCTTGTAGTTAAAATACAGATTTTTCTAATGTTGAAAGATGCTATGTGAGAGAAAGTGAAAATGTGTTGTTGAGTTTTTTGTTTGGAGTTTTGTTCTAGTTTTTTGGGGGGGGTTGGTTGGTTTGGCGTTGTTTTTTTGGGGGGATTGGGTTTGGTTGGGGTTTTTTTAAGAGGTTCTGAAGCAACTTGAGACAAATTACATGTATCTTTATGAATCTCTGTTTTAAACTGTAATTTATGGTAAATGCTGTGTCTTAATTTTTCTCCACAGGGATCTTAAGAACAATCTTATTAGTACCATAGATCCAGGAGCTTTTCTGGGGCTTTCATCTTTGAAAAGACTGTAAGTAGTATATCTAGCTAGTCAGTTTAAACAAAACAAACAAAAAACTCCTCAGGGAGTATAAGTCTCAGCTTCTGGAAGTTTAGACAGCAAAGTTATTATATATTAAAAGTGGAAAATATATATGTGCTGTCTAAATATGTGCACACACATGTATTAAACAAAGTCTGCTTTCAGTCTTCTGACTGAAGAACATCCGCTGCTTGTGGCTTGGCAGCCTCCCTTGTCCTGACCGTCACTTGTATTATTCCTTTCTTTTTGTATTTGAGTAGCTTGAAACCTCACTGGGTGGACGTTTGCTCAGAGCTTTGATTCCATCGAGTCATGTTTTGTTGAATGTTAAACTCGTGATTTTTATTTTCCAAAGGTCATAATGGAACATAGAATCCCTTGCTATTAATACTCCACTGAAGTTACAGCACTGTTAATGCTGCTTTATTGAAGATTTTGCCAACATTCCCGTTAACATATTTTTGGGGGATTTATGCTTTGGCTGTAAAAGTTCTGTACCAGATGAAACTTGAAAAACAAAAACTCAGCATTATTGTTTTTCTTTTCTTTTTCCCATTTTTAAAGCACTCTTCAGATTTTTTAAATATTGTTACAGCTTTTAAGTCTTTGTGATTTTGCTATTACCTCCCCCACTCTGTTTCTTAAATTTTTAGAGTATGTATGTTAATTTGTAACTGATCAGATGATTTGGCTCACTTAAAATGAAAGTATGTTGCTAACTGCACTTCTGAAAACCTTAAAAGCAAAACTGAAAGACCAATTCTGGATCATTATTACTTGCAAGCTTAATTTTTATTATTTTAAGAAATTTTGGCAATTTGATTCAAGACCTATGTTGAAGAATATATAACTTCTAAGTATTTATTGAAGTATAATTATAGAAGTGGTCTTATTTATGTATAATAAATGCACTATTACAGGTCTCAGACATGTTAGAAAATTAAGTGATGTACTCTGTGTTTGTACATATACACACACACACATATAAATACTGCACAAATATGAAAATTTGCTAGGTAGGGATGTAAGCCAAGCCTGTTTAAGGGAATTTATTGTTAAGTCTAGACTTGTGGCATCGTATATGGACGAACTATAATTAGTTAAGGAGGCTGTGTGCATGTGTATACACCCGTATAGCAGTACCTTGTGGGTTTTCCTGAAAAAGACCAAATATACATGTGATGCAATCTGTTACTCATGAATTTTTGTTCAAATGCTTCTGTTAGCAGACTGTATGTCATTTGGAAATAAACCTGTTTGTTCCAATTTTTCCTTTTTTCTATTTATAGAGACTTAACTAATAACCGAATAGGCTGCCTGAATGCAGATATATTTAGAGGACTTGTAAACCTTATTAGATTGTAAGTATAATTTGTCCTATATAAATGCATTTAAGTTTTAGCCTTGCGTAAGTTAACCTCCTTTGTTTCAAGAGGAGTAGTTTATTTAAGTGTGCTCTTGAAAGACAGCCAGTGCCTATGGTTGTGGCTTGTTACTCAGTAGCAAGTTTAAAAACAAGTGCTGGGGCCAACCCAAACCACACTATTCAGTGATCTGTTGGCCTTGCAACCATTTTCCAGTTTCTTAGAATGTGTAGCTGGGAGGGAGACTAGGAGACAAAATATTTTCTTTTAAAAAATATTTCAGCGTTATAGACTCTTTCACTATCCATGCCTTCTACAGTGGCATTGGTGTCAGTCTGTTTTGCTGGCTGTCTTGCATTTTTTGAAGTCCTTCATTTCCTTTAAGAGGATAACATGTAAGATTATGAAATATTTCTTTGTCCTAGTTGTTAGTTTCTTACACACAGTGCTTTCACTGATATATAGAAAGTGATATGGATAATATTTTTAAAAAAGCATTCTGATAGATTGAACATGCTTCTTAGAGCATGTTAATAGGAAGACATCAGTTCACTGTGAACAACAAAATTAATTTTACACTTCTTGAAATCTATGCTCAACATCTGCCAGGTGTTGCTTTAAATAAAAGTAAAGTCTCTGCATTTACTTTTTTTTCCCCCAATCTTAAAATTCTTCACCTAAACCAGAAGTATTAAAGAACAGTTTATTTGGAGATTTTTGCTAGGCTACTGAGACCTGATTATTATTCTTACAGTCTTGTGAATTGTTACAGTGTCATAATAGTACCTTGTAACTTTTAAACATAGAGTTATATTGAAGAGAGGTTTTTTTTTATTTCACATGTCACTTGTCTGAGGATGAATTCAAATCATGATACTTTTATTTCTCAGGAATCTTTCTGGAAATCTGTTTTCTACACTTACACAGGGAACATTTGACCATCTTGGTTCACTAAAGTCTCTGTAAGTACTTGCTGCATCTAGTTCTACATTATTCTGAAAAAAACAAAGCCATCTGGGCTTCCAGAAGTTTTATTCTATATGTATCATTTATTAATTTATAGTAATAATAAATAGCATTTTACACCTTTATAGGAAAGGGACCAAATACTTTTAAGCAAGATCTTAGTCCTTCATGAACAGTATAGTTTTGTTCCACATAACAGTGGGTAAATCTCAGCCACATGTTACTTTGCTCTCTCTTGATTTCATGAGTTGTAATCTTGTATAAGAAAGAAAGTAAATGAAAAAAAAAAAGTGCTGATGATTAGCTTATGCTTTTCCCTGGTAGTCATGACAGTTGGCTCGCTGTACTGGGATTTAATCAAAAGCTTTGGTTTCTGGGTTTGACACTGAGTTAATTTCTTGTTTATATTTATAAAGGAGACTGTTTCTTTGCCTTGTCCATCTCTTTAGTTGCTCATAAGGTGTTATTCCTGATATTTTAGTTGTCTGCATAAAGGTTGCTGACCAACAACACCACAGATGTGACAAGAGAACCTGGATATAATGGTTGTTATTAAAATAATGTCTATCTGGAGGAATTAATGTGAACAAATACCAAATGGGATTTCATAGGAATGTTGATTTAGTGTCTGTAGTGTTCTGCCTGTGATGTTGTGTTATCCTCTAGACATCTGCAAAAAGCAAAAGAAAATGTTTTTGCTGGAGGTAAAAACCAATGTAGACATAGCCATATGTTTTGCTACATGTTTATGTGTTCCTAAACAGATAAAATATTAATTTCTGACCAGATAAAATTAATTAATCCCTTAATTTAGCTGACTTCAGCAAACATCTAGGGGGTATTTGGTATGCATTTTTACTAGAAAGTACTGAATTATATGGAAAAGACTGAGTCAATTAAAAGCCTTATGATTTTCATGTAAAGCAGAATAAAATTGTGTGAATAGCACTTCTGAAAAGAGAAGTAGTTGAGGAGCTCTTTTTATTTCTGTTGATTTTACTGCTAAAGCATTTGATCACTACAGTGAAGAAATTAAGTGTCTTAAGTTGTGATGGTGCACATTCAAGCAATTATTTTGTATTGCTCACTTGAACACTCACGTGAACACTTTCCATTAAAGAAATTTCTAGAATTTTTTTCATGTACTGGCATTAGATATTCCTCATTTATATAGAGGATTCCTTTTCTCGGGTAGTATGTCCTTTTTCTCAGAGTACAGCTTGCAGAGGATTAGAGTAACTTCCAGTAGGTAGAGGTAGGCAACTCCACTGCAGTCTAGACTTTGCTTGTTGCCTTGTGCCTGTGACAGTGAGAGGCATGGCACAACTGTTAAAGTCAAGTTTTCAGACGTTGGAATTCTGCAGTTCATCACTGTAAATGCCTGTGTTTTGTTGCAGAGAATTTCAGACTGATTATCTTCTTTGTGATTGCAACATATTGTGGATGCATCAGTGGTTAAAGGAAAGAAATATAACTGTACGTGAGACTAAGTGTGCCTATCCCAAATCACTTCAGTCACAGACAGTGACTGGTGTTAAACAGGAGCTACTCACCTGTGGTAAGCACTCCAGGCAACTGTTACTTGTTTTCTAATGCATTCCATGTTCTATTAATATTAGTGAACAGACTTTTTCTCTTTATTTCATTTCCCTAAAATTCAGCAGTTAGATGACAGTGGTAATAGTGACTCATTTTCAAAGGTTGATCTTGAGTTGTGATTTATTGTTGCTTGCTTTTGGAAATAAATAATTTTATGATGGTGGATGTTAATTTGTAGAAACAAAGGATAAGTAACTCTCTCAATAAACTCCTTTTTTCCTGCTAATCTGTATTTTTCAGAGATCGTTACGTAAACGTCACAGGAGGAATCAGAAACTTAATTTCTTTCCTAGGTCTAGCTATGTGACTTCAGTTATGTGAATTATTCTAACCCCAAATTTCTGAAGTTAAAAGATCTTCATTTTATGAGTTGCTTTCCTGTCTGGTAATTCTATTCTTGATTAGCCTTCTTTTTGTGACAAAACCACGACCAACTTACTTAACTTCTTTTTTTATATTGGAATTATTCCAACTGTAAAAATAAAAACTCATATGTTAACTGTGATTTTGAAGTCCTGGTGAAAAACTGGGAAGAACTAAAATGCATAATTACATTTTTTCTTCAAATTTGTATTTTCCACTCTTTTAGATGTGGGCTAGCAGAAGGGTCTTGAAATATTAAAGGAATACACATTTATAAAAAGAATATGATGATAATGTGTATTTTTCAATATCTGATGTATTAAATGTAGTTTTTACATGCATCTTGCCAGATGCAACTTTATATTGATACACTAAATGAGCATCAATTATTTATATATCTTTCTCCTCTTTTGAAAATTAGGTATATAACAGGTGCTTGCTGTTAATTGTGGTTTTATGTTTTGAATTCTAGAACCACCACTGGAATTACCATCTTTCTATATGACTCCATCTCATCGTCAGGTGGTCTTTGAAGGAGACAGTCTACCCTTCCAATGCATGGCTTCATATATTGATCAAGACATGCAAGTCTTGTGGTATCAGGATGGGAAGATAGTGGAAACTGATGAGTCCCAGGGTATTTTTGTTGAAAAAAACATGATTCATAACTGCTCACTGATTGCAAGGTGAATCCATAGTGAGAAAATGTATTTCCTGCTTCTTACTTTCTGCTCTGATTTAGTGACTATTGCCATAACCAGTAAGGCCCTCTCATATCCTCAGTGAGTGAACTGAGTGAACACATTAACATAGAGCACAGAAACATTCCTAGTAGGGAAGTAATCTTCATGTATCTCCTATTAACAATAAAGTTGGAGGAAGGAGGTCTAGAGATTTGGTAGGTCAAACCTACACGCTTAAAATAGGATTAGCTAGAGGAAGTTGCAGTTGGGTTTTAATTTTCTGCAAGTTTCACCCAATGCATTCGTTTAAAATATGTTTGTGGTAGGATACATTCATTTTCATGAAATGTTAAAATGATGAAAATGTTGAAAACAAGGATCAGTTTAACTGAATTGCTCATGGATTCTTTACTCTTTCTTTTGAGCAAACCACAGTTGTTAATATTATCCTCCAGCAGAGATCTATAAGTGTAATATATTCTGCCTGCAGCAGATTGTTGACTTATTCAGCATCTACAGAGTGGTTATGTATCCTGTAATTGTATTAGTAAATTAGAGCGTCAATGTTTATAACAAATTATGCATTTGGGAATTCAGTTTAGTCTGGCCTTTCTAAACAACTAACAGTTTTGTCTTGAATATCAATGATATCACTGATAACAATGATAATTGAGGAATTTGGACTTCTCATTTCTTCGTTCTGAAGTCTAGGGGGCTTTTTCCTATGGCTGTTCTTTTTGTTTCCTACCTTGGCAAAACTGAGAGCCCAAAGAATAGAAAATACTTCTCTGTTAATTACAATACATTGAGATGTAAATCACTCTGGTTTTATGAGATCATACATGGCTGTATGTAATTTGATGTTTCTTCCATTGTCTTTCTGTACTTAATTCATCTTTTTGTAAAAGCTTATATAAATGTTATTGCCTGACTGTTTGATTTTATTTATTTTATCTTTCCAGTGCACTGACAATCTCAAACATTCAGGCTGGCTCCACAGGAAACTGGGGTTGTCATGTACAAACCAGACGTGGGAATAACACAAGGACAGTAGACATTGTGGTGTTAGAAAGTTCTGCACAGTACTGCCCTCCAGAGAGGGTTGTGAACAATAAAGGGGATTTCAGGTTAGTAACATCAGGTTTTTTTCAGAGTAAAAAAAGGTCCATTTAATTTTGCTTCTAACTAAGATTTTATGCTTTAGAGGTGCCTGTGTGGATGTTTGCTTGTAAATGGTGTGTAATAGATATTTATCTGTTCTAAATTACTATGTGTTGACAGAAGTGCATGAAATTATACTATGAAATATTGAACTTTGAGCCTGGTAACACATCCTGAAATATATTGAAACTAACCTATGATATTTGAAATATATAAATGAAATTATTGGAATAGTTAAACTTTTGTAGATTACTTGAGATAAAGTTAGACCACATACTGACAGTGGGATTTCTGCCAGGCTATCATTCTCTTTTTAAAAGCCTTCTGCTCCTATATGACAAAATCACTATATAAGAAATACGAAACTAGTTTGGATCTTTTTGCCTCCTGTGAGTATTAGAGTAAACTATAAGAGTGGTGCTGCTTTCTTTTAATGATTGTTGGGACTGTAGTGGTAGCTGTGATATTCCATTGTGTTGAGTGTTGCAGAGTATTTTATCTTTTGTTCTTACCTCTTCACCTGTTTTCCCTTTTCTGATCTTTCTGCTGCTGGTCACTCTAACAACACGTTACCCCTGGAGGTGCCAGCTGTAACAGATAGCTTCTGTATAGATTCTCTATATGTAAGGTAATTCTCTTTATGACTACTCTGTGTTTTACCTCCCTGCAGTAGTTCCTACTGAGAATTAGTGTCTGCAATAGCATTGTGTTCACTATGGTGCATAGGATTTCTTAATGTTGTATAAACTGCTTTTATCCACTCATTTCACTTTCCTTATGCTGCTTGGCTATGTTGATCTTCTGCTTGGTCTTTTGTTTACAGTTAGAAACTTTTCCTTTCCCTGTGTGCATTAGAGTTCGTAAAGTCATCCTTTTTGTATACAGCTGATCTAAGACCATGTATCTTTCATATTAATAAATGAAAAGTAAGTTCAACCATGTTGCAGAGACATAGTTTTTGGGGGTGGGGAAGCAAGCTTTCAACTGCAGAAGACCTCCAGTTGTAGCAAAAAGTCACTTCAAGTCCTGGCTCAGAGCATTATTTCCAAGCTGATCTCCTTTATATTCATCACTTGCAGCGTTTGAGAAGGGTGAGTATGAGGAACTATTAGTAAGGGAATTAGTGGTAAGATCACTTGCTGCACAGGGGCAATTTAGAATCACTGAAGAACTTCACATTGTAAGGAATTATTTATATAAGTAACTCTGTGCATGTCCTCTTTTTACACTGTGGTGGTTTCAACTGCAGGGATAAGCATTACATTAGAAAAGGAGAACTTCCTGCTTCAGATAAAAGGCAAAGAAAGTCAAACAGATGCAAGTTCTATTCATCAAAGAACACATCTATTTAAATCACTTATGCATTTTTTTATGATACAAGTGTGAATTGTTCTTCTTTGATTTGCCATTAGAGGTAAAAACAGATGGTAAAGGCTTATTTCAAAGTGTTTTCCATTAAATTAACCTGTGCTGTTCAGTGACTGTTCAGTGTAATAGGATTTACCCCCTCTGGAATTCAGTAGAAAGAAATAAGATTTCAGGAAATGTTCAGCTTATCAAAAAGTTCACTGTGTCTGGGTTTACTATAGCAGACTTCCTCTTGTAGCTGGGGTAGAGTAAAAATAAAGAGTAATTTTTCACCTTTGAGAGCATATGGAAGTGAGGCTTTGACTAGTGAGAAAATGGTTCTGAGCAGATGGCTGTAAATGATCCTAGGTGAATTTGATTTTATAGGTTTTTTTAGTTGGAACTGGTTAGTCATTTTAGCTTGGATGGTGTTTCAAAACTGGCATCTAGATTTTTATCCCTGCAGAGATGGGGATAGCAAAGAGTAACGAAGGAAGGTGTTTGTCTTCAGTGTCTTTGGCTCAGTATTAGTTCAGCATAGTTTGTAAAGGTTAGGCAAAAACTTCATCCTGGAATCTATTTTCTTTAATTTAAATATTCTAAGTTTTACTCAGATAATCTCCCTGAGTATTTTACAATCAATGATTAAATTGAAAATACAGTTTACATGTTAAAATACTTCCACTTCAGTAAATCCTTTAACTGTTGTGTTTAGCATAATTTTATGCTGGTAGTTGATAGAATTCTTTTTGAAATATAAGAATTATGTTTCTGAAAAGTGTTACTTATTGGGTGTAATATATTTTAAAACTGTAATTATCATGCTTAATTTGGAGATTTACTAAGATGTAATAAAAAGAGACTGGACTATCTGCAAGCTAATGAAATTATGATATAAAAACTCATTGTAACTGAAAGTTACTGTTCATTTAAAGAAATGAGTGCTTTCAAAACAGAATTAATATGTATGAAAGAAAGGATTCTTTTATAATCTCATGGTCTGCCTTTTTTTTTCCCCTGCAATGGAATGAAAGTGCTTAAACATAAATGAACCATCTTTTCCTCCACAGCTGTCTACACTCATGTATATGTGATAAATTTTGAGCACCTAATTATACAGAGTAATGAAATAAGAGTGCTAATACAGCCCAAATTTGCACTTCTGCTAGCAGTTGGGTAAACTGTAAAAGATATTGAAGCTTAGACTCACAAGAAATTAAGAATACAAACTTATATAGCCTTTGTTTGCATGGCAAGAATTTCATGCCATTAATCACCTTTTGAGCTCTGCTGGAATGATGTCCTCTCTGGCTTCATGGAAACTGGAGAATGCCTCTTTAGCTCATATCATACAGGTATTGGGAGGGAATAGTTCATGACGGAGAATGGTACAGCTTAACATTAATTTAGCAAAACTGGGGAATAAGGGAAATGTAGTTAAAGCTAAAATCGGTTCCCCTCTCTCATTCACTGTTGGCCTGCAAAGGAATGTGTACCTACCCAAGGGGTTTTGTGCGTAGGAGAGGAAAGAGGGTAAGGGCCACCGTTGCTTGAAAGTGTTTCTCTTCATTTGTATTGTTTTTGTGATGTGAGATTATAGCACAAAGCTGTTGAGTTTTAAATTGCCCACTTTTTATGTCCGGTTTAGTAGAAAGCTTTCTAAATCATTATACAAATAATACATTAGTCTTAACAGTAAAATGTTACTGTATATATCTAAATTTGTTCTAAAGGTAACATAGACTATAAGATTACCTGGCATTGCTTGTATTCTTTTGAGAAGATCATGACAAAAGATGATAAAATGCTGTGTAGGGAGATGAATACAAAGTAAACTCAAGATGGGTTTGAGAATGAAAGGACAATAATAAAAGAGAGGGGTAATAAAAATCGGGAAGGTGGAGATAAGAAGAGGGAGAAAAGGCAAAACCTTGTGATAATCTAATAACCTTTGAAGTAGTGTTGAACACTGCAGCTCTCACTTTTTTCTATTTGATGGCTGTAGAAGTTCTAGAAGAAGATATGCACATATATAGCTTAGAGATAATATTTGTTTGAAAGCACAGGAATTAAAACTGAAAAACCTGTTTTACATTTGAGTCCTAGTCTGCAAAACCAGAGAGAAAATCTGTTTTCTCTTATTCTACTTTCTTAGCACTAGGTGTGACTACTGAGAAAAGAACAGCATGTGCCATATTTCAGTAAAAATATTTGTCTTGGGAGGTTGTGTCATAAAACCTCTGTCAGGATCACAGAATTTAAATTATTGCAAGGCCATGTGACAGTCTGTAAGATGATACATTCAGTGGAAACAGAGCTGACCACACTTTTACTGAAAATGCTTTGGAAAAATACGACTTTTAGAAAACTCTAAAGACAGACACAACCTTTTCGAAGTGGCATCTTTGATGTCGAAACTTAATATAAAAATTTCAACATTGATAAATGGTTTTGGAAATTATGTTGTGGTACTCCAGTGGCAGTGTTTCTGGAAACCTGACTCCAAATTCTAGAAGTTGATTTTTGGGTGTATTATGCAAGGTATTTGTGGGCCTGCTTGTCTCATAACAGCTGTGCCAGCTGATTTATAGTTGTCCTCATCTGGCTGTTTTCTTTTTGGCTTCGTTCTCTGAAGGCTTATTATAAATATATAAAAATTGGGAGCACAGAAGTATTTAATCTTTGTACTTGTTTTTCCAGTCTGTGTTGAATCAGAGTTTATTTCAATTTGTCCCTACTGACATTTCGGAGACTTGGATATGTGTACATGTATTGTATCCTGCTGTCCCTCCCTCCCTTCCCAGCAGATGAATAACTTGCTCTCTCAGAGTTGGCGAGACATGATCCAGTCTGATGCTTTGCTAGCTTGCTGAGGTGCATGTAACATTGCTCTAAGGTTACTACTGGAATTATGGCAATTCACAACAATACTGTTGTAATTTTTTCTGAGAAGGAGTTTTGTCCTTCTTTTGCTTTCTTCTTTACAGTTAAAAAGATGTTAAAATCCTTATGTTACCATTGCAGAATCTATACCTGTTCTTTTCGTTAACTTACATTCTCTAAAAGACCTCAATATGTTTCCAGGCATTTAAAATCTGTGCTAATTATTTTAAAAATTTTTCTTCTTTCTTTGAACTGCCTCCATTGTCACCAAATCTGGTATAAGTTTTCCTTTCTGGTATTGGTTGATGGTGACACTTCTCTTAATTACTTGAAGTGGCTGCTGAGGCTCTGAGTGTGTGTAAATGAATATTTGGTGGGCTGGATAAAGCTCTGCTGGATACCCAGATAATCTTCTCTCTCTTCTAGTATTCAAATACTCTGGTGATGGTCATAATAACAAGTCTCCATTTCTTAATGAAATTATATCTCTACAGTATGGTGGGCTGATCTGTAATGTCAAAGCTGTTACAAAAGGTAGTTAAATTTAAGTCCTTGTTTCCTAGTTTTGTTTGTTGTATTTATAATCTAGTCTTTTCCATTAGTTCTCCTACTGATGTAGAATTCTTTTATAGTTGTTGCAATGACCGGTGTAATACTGGGATGCCACCAGCAGCTATCTTTTTGTTACGTCTTGCACAAACTTAAGTAATTGTCAAAATGGCTTGAACTAAGTGTCTCTCTTCCATTACTGAACGTGTTACAATTGTTCTGTTGGAATTAATTAAGAATAAATGGGAATTTAAGATAGAGAAGACTGCTAGTATACTAAGGTTATGCTAGTATACTAAAGGTTAATATCTTCTATCACTTAATATAATTGAGAAGTGTGGCTTTTTGCCTTAGTTCATGCCTGGAGCTAATTATCTTCACTCAGGAAGAACTGTGATAAATTCTAGCATCTTCAGTAAGAGGAGTTACTTAACTGATGAATAAGAAGGGAAAACGGTGCTGACTTCTTCCGTTTCTTTCCATTGGCAATATTACTTGCATTTTTAATTTCTTGGAAATAGAACATCCTTCAAGGTGTTTACTTCATCCTTCTGCAAACTGAGAATTTTTTTTCAAATATCGATATGTTCTTAGCATATCTTAATTTAGATGATAGTAGTGAATAAACAGCCATTTACTAAAATGCAGTCGAGATATAAAAGCAACCTTTAAATCACAGTATAATGCACCAAAATTTTTTGTTTGACCAGCTCCGTTTTTTGGACTCAACTGCTTTGTACAAGGCCCTTTGAAATACTTAAAATTTAGGAAAACTATGTTAGCTCTTAGAGACTCTTAAAGGAGCGTGACATAATGAGACTACAGAAAGCCTGGGATGATCCAGTGAAGCTCACTTGCTCTCAGTTTTAGTTAAAACCTTATATGTTGAATTGTTAAATTTGAGATACTGAGCATTCTGCAGTTTAGGTATGTCTGCTTTTTACTTCTAAATTTTAAGAATTAGTGCTCTGAATGATAAAATAGTGCTTATGCATATGACAAGGTCGAGAGCCAGAAGCAGGGGCCCGCAGATTGACTGTCATTCCTTGTCCATGTCCCTTCTGTCTGCTCAGCATTGCATCTTAATTCAGGCATGGTTTTCTTCTATTCTTATTTTTTTTTCCTTGCATCAGTTCTGCTCTAATGAATGATCAGTGCATTACAGATGTATTGCAATTTATTTTCTGGGGATTTTTTTGTTATGTGTGTTTGTACAGATAAAATATGCAGTAAAATTAGAGGAGAAAGTGGAGAGAACCTTAGGAGTTTTACTAAGAAGGGCATAGTTTCATGTACCTTGACTTTTCTCCTTTCTTGACATTATGAACAAATTTTTTCCCATTAAATTCTGTTTGGTATTTTGTTTGCAAAACTGGTCAGGGGTTGTACTACTGCTGCTATTGTTTCTTTAATACTGCAAATCTAGTCTTCTGTTCATATCTGCAGTTTGGTATGAATATGAATGCAATTGTTTAAAAGTTGTATTGATGCATGTGTAGAAGACAGGTAGAAAGTGAGTATCAGCTTGTTTTTATAGTGTTAACAGGGAATTTTTCGTGAAGTAGGCAAGGTTTTTTATCAAAAAATTGTAAACTGTCTTTAGTTGATTTATAAGCACCTTCTTCTCTCCACCTGAAACCTCATGAAAGAATTCAAAAAAGCCTGCTAGCATTAGAACTCATTTTGTTAATAGACAGAAGTATGAACAGCTTGAAAATACTGAAGATGAGCCAAGGTGGCCCTTTAAATAGTTTAGAGATGCTTAGTTTTGAGTGTCTCTTTATTTCATGTTGTAGCGCTTAATCCTTTTATTTACTTGTCATGTAAATTTGTCTAAATGTGAGGGGATTTTTTTCCTTTTGACTCCCCAGGTGGCCCAGAACATTGGCAGGCATCACAGCATACCTGCTGTGTACACGTTATTCTGCTGGCAGTGGGATATATCCTGGCAACTCACAAGATGAGAGAAGAGCCTGGCGCAGATGCGACAGGGGAGGGTACTGGGCAGACGAGGACTACTCCAGGTGCCAGTATGCAAATGATGTGACTCGAGTTCTTTATATGTTCAATCAGGTAATGTCTGCATTTCTGTAAAACCAAATTATGAAAATCTAATCAATGAAAATAAAAATTCAGAAGACCCTTTGTCTTCTTTAAGGTGGAAATACTGGTGGTCTAGATAGGTTATGATGGACACATGACTCTTAATACAATACTGGAACTTGCAGGTTTAGTTTGGTTAAAAGTTTCATTTAATATCTGTTTTGAGGGCCCCTGGATTGAAAGTGCAAGGAAGATTTTATCCTTTGTACTTACCTAAAACATAAGACCATGGCTTGTCATGATTATTTTTGTCAATTGGATGCCCTGTTCTGCCCACATGCTATAAAGAAACAAGGCAGGCTTAATCTGTAATGGAGAACAGCTCTTTTCATTATTGTAGTAGAGAGTAGTCAAACTCTGCCTTTGTAAACCTTTGATAGATTCGGTGTGATTGATAAGGGTTAGCTAGTGAAATTAGTGATTATTAACTAGGCTTCTTTATCTGGTAGCACTTACCAGGATCCAAGAGAGTATTCTAGAATTTAAATTGTAGCTATGAAACAAAATGGTTCAGCTCCAAGTTCCTTTGGAGGTTTATGTAGTTAATGCATGCTTCCACAAAGGCTGTTCTGCAGCGATGTACCCAGCCTTGTCTGTGTAGTGGTGGTTGGGTTTTTGTTTTTTTTTATTAATAATGCTTGGTCATTGGAGTTGATGATGTTGGTAACACCACTTACATTTAACATGGAGCTGTGGTGCTTGTCTGAGCCAGGGTAGGATTTCTACATGTTGTGTGGGTTTGGAGTGTTCCATTTCATCTCACATTCTTTTAGAGAAAATGTCACATTACCTGTCTGAAGCACCTTAGCCCCCAGCTGGGACAATCAGATCAAAACTGGTATTTTCCCCTTCGGATGTCTTAGATTTATGCATACAGTGAAATCTTAATGTCCAGTTGGTTTAGCAAACTCCAGTTTGAGGCAAAAGATTTGTACTGCCTGTTGTGTAAGATGGGCTGACTTGTTCCCTCTGCGTTCAGGTACTTCCTAATGCTGACACAGCTTTTTCTTCTGCTCTGGTTCCCTGAGGACCCCTGAGCACTGGCCAGCAAAGATGGCAGGGGTGAGAAGGAAAAAAAGGGAATGCCTGTTCTGGCCCAATATAAACTTAAAAGCTGACATGACTATTCTGCTTTACTGCTTTATATTCCTAGCACTAGAGGTGCATGCCATGGCTTGGTCACATGAAGCAGGTTCGAGGGCTCAGATGAAGAGTGTTCTTTCTTAATGACTGGTTAACAGGAGAGAGATGATGCTGGGGATTGCTTTGTGCTTTTCTGACACACAGAAAAGTTGAATGTTAGCTTAAATAGAGCTTTGATGCTGCTAGTTTGCTTTTTTCTCACCTGGGAATTCATTTTGCTGTGACAACTGAGGCCTGTGACAACTCAATGCCATTCCTGACTATGTACCATAGCCCACCTGCTCAAGATCCTAGATAACTTAAGCTTGTTGTAACTGCTTTTGGTTAGCCAACATTTTTCAGGTTGTGGAAAAATGTTGCCAACTTTGTGTTGGGAAGTTTCAAATGTAAGCAGCAGACTGGTATCTTCAGAAAAGCAGAATAATAATTGTCATGTGTGAAGTAGATAACGTCATTTTATCTACTGAAAATAAATGTACACAGGTATTTTATGCTGAAATATTTTAAAGGGAGAAGGGCAATGTTTTGGGTGTGGGAGTTGTTTTTACTTACCAAAGTTGTCTTCTTTTTATGTCTAGTAGGTCTGGATTTTTAGTAGTATTCTGCACAGAAGTTTCTTGTCTCTGAGACTAATGTTAGATGTAGTCATATTACAAGCATGTTTGTAGCCTTTGAACAAAGGTAGTTGAGCTGTTTTGAACATCAGAACTTCGTTAAACATTTTAAACCAAGTAAAGCTTCACATCTAAAATAAAATGAAATCTTTTTAACATTCCACAAGAGCATTCATATACCACTGTTCTTGTTTGTGTATTAAACAGGTACAGTTTTAGGTGACAAGAAATTAATGATTAAAGAAAAAGTTCAAAGAAATTATATAGAGTGTCTGAATTTAAAAGCTGACCTTTTCAGTATGTGTTATGACTTTGAACTTTATTTGTACGTTAAATGCATAACTTTTAGCATATTGACAAAAAATTACCTTCCATTAGTCATATTGAAATTTATGTACAAGTGCTAAGACTGGCAAGGACAAATATATAGTTGTGCTTATGTAGCACTTTTCAAATTCAGTTGGGCAGACTGGATATGTCCACACCAAAAACCAGAGACACAGAACCTCTCTAGTTTGGATTATCATGGATAAACAGCATCTGAATATGAGCTGATAACATTAGCACAGCTTTCCAATGTACTATGTAAAATTTCCCATTTTTGTTCCCTTATGGCTCAGGCATGTGGATGTTATGTATTATTAAGTGAAGAATTTTCCAGCATGGGGTTTATTTCAGAAGTGAAATCATGACCTTTGTCATAGTGAGATCTGTCTTGTTTTTTGTGTGTGTATGCCATTCCAAATGTTTCCTATAATTACAGAATTGAGAGTGAATGCTGTGGCAGTGGTGCGTTTGAATTGGTTTTGGCTTCTCTTGCTATAAAATGCTATATTTAAAGAGCTTTGTGTTGTCATGCCTTGGCTTTGGTGAAAATGAAAATAAGCAGTTGACAATCAATGCTGTTTTGGGTTTTTTTTTTTCCTTTTTTTTTTAATGTAATACCTCTCTCCCATTTAGGACAAGAGCACAAAACCCAGTTGCTGGCTGCCAGTACAAACAGTAGTTCTGTGGCTTGTAGGAAATGGTTTTGCTTACAGATAAGGTGGTGGTCCTTAGCTACCCAAAACACTGTGGGAATTGCTCTCCTCTTTGGATCAATGCTTATTGGTGAAGAGTTGGCTCTATCTTGTTCTTTTTCAAATGCTCATGTTTGTTCTCTGTGTAGATGCCGCTCAACCTCACTAATGCAGTGGCAACAGCAAGACAGCTCTTGGCTTACACAGTTGAAGCAGCAAATTTTTCTGATAAAATGGATGTTATTTTTGTGGCTGAAATGATAGAGAAATTTGGAAGATTTGCTGAAAAATATAAAGAGGTAACTGGATAATTTGCCATCACTTTAAAGATAATCAAAGTGTTTGTCCTTAAGTATTCTGAGCAGGGAAATCTTCCCAACATTAGATGCAGGCACTGAGTTAGTGGATTGTCAGATTCTATCCCATGTTTTTGTTTGTTTAGTAGGTCCCTGAAGTTGCTGACCCATGGTCACAGACTTTGCATTCGCGCTGAGATGATCCAGCATTCACTGGACCTGTAATGTGAGTAACACCTCTGGTCAGCACTGGAGCAGGGAGATAGGTACAGTAAGTCTGTTTTTATTTAATATAGAGTGGGTCACACAGGTTTTCATTGGTATGTTCTTATCTAAAAACACAAATAATGAAAGCCTCAGAGATCCTCTCAATAATGAATAAAACAAGACTTATCTTCTCCCCTTCCACTATGATAGACTGTCTTTATTCAATATTGAGCCATATCTCTAAGGTTTTCAGTATTCCTCTGTCTTTCAGGATATAACATAAGACATTAAAACAAAATCTTAGAGAATGCTCATTTTTGGGGAGAAAAATGCAAGTAGTTGAATAGTCCCACCAGTGGGTAGAAACTCTCTGTTTCACTGCTGAACAGAGGTTATATTGATCTCACTGTACAGTGCATGTTGGGAATTTGGAGGCCACAATGCCTCTGAGTTTAAACTTGTGCCAAAAAAAAAAAAAAAAAGCCAAATTTTCCCTGCCCACCCCTCAGCAAACCATAAATGCTGGTTCTACATCCTTTGCCGAACTCCTTAGAGGATTTTCATCTTAGACAATGTTTTTTTTCTCTCAGTGGATTTGTTTTGAAGCCAGCCTGTGATTTGCTGGTATATTTAAGGAACATGAGTACACTTTCATGGAAAAAATGTAGTAGCTACTAATAAGGCTTGATTTCTTATGAGGTTGTTACCCTGTGAACTTGTTCTTGACGCTGTTATTCATATTGATTCACTTACACCATCTTCTTGTTCATTCCATAGTTTGTGCTAAATTGACTATTCTGAAAGATTAGTACAATAAATAATAAACAGGTTCGTTTAATAGCTCTTTAGTATCAGAAGCAACAAGACAAATGTTCAGAAAGTTCTTAGCAGATTGTCTTAAGTTAGAATACAGCTGGAAAAACATGTTCATAAGTAGGAGAAAGTATAATGTGTAATATATTTGAAAAGTATGAAGCAACTTGAATTCTGCAAATTCTGCTGGTTTATTCTAAAATCATTGTTCGTTGATGTGTGAAACTTGTTACCATTTCTCAAGTAGTATTAAGCCATGATAAGCACTTTCAATTAATTTCACTTTGTTGTTGAAGATTTAATGAAAGGACTACAGCCTGCAAATGCTACTTAAGGGTCTGTGTTAGTTAAGAATTTTTACTGATTGTAACTTCTGTGCCTAAGAGAGCCAGTTCTCAAAATAATAAATACGTTTTTATCCCAATTCTTGACTTTATATTTAAAGATTTTAAAAAAGAAGAGCAAATTGTGTTCTCTCCCTATTAGTAATATTCTGAAAAAAATGGAGAAGCCTGCATAGTAAAGGAGATACCTTTACCCTTTCTCTCTTCAAGGTGAAAATTAAAGTCCCTAAATTCAGGCACCGTGAATTGCATTTCCGTCAATCCGACTCAAAATTATACTCCTCTTTGCTTTTGGTCCAGTATTTGTCACTGCTCCTTCAATGTTGTGAAAATCTGATGTAGGTCAATGTTGTCAATGTAGGTGCTCATTATTTTTGGTAGAGTGGCCTAAATAAATAAGTTCCCTTTATAGTTTGTATTTGTTTCTCATACAGAAGGCAGGGTGAGGACTGTGAATTTAAAAAAAGTAATTGATGGTTTGAAAGCAGCACTGGTACCTATGGGTATTTGCTGTCTCTTTCATGTAAACCTGTGACCTAAAACAGGTCATGCAAATTTGAAGGCAAACAAGAAAGCAATAAAAAAAAGTTTGAGTTGCTAAAAGGAAGCAAAACAGAAGGGTTGTATGCTAATTTTTGCCTGTTTTTCTCTTTTCCTATTATCTTCTATCATACATGCAAACTGTATTATAGTTGATCTATAGTTTAGTTTCCAAGTTGATTGTAAATGGTCCTCTTAAGCAATTAGTACAGTAGAAAGTAGAGTATTGCACCAGTTCCTTTCAATAAAATATTTATCATGGATTTTTTCCTAAGTACTGTTTAAACAGACACATTCTATTGGCATGACATTTTTCTTCAGTGGGGATTAGTGTCCGAGTCAAAGTACTTCAGAATCTCAGCATGATGAGGTGATTGGAATAGGAGCAACCATTTTCCTTGTGCTTTTTGTGCTGCCAACTCACTTTGTATTTTCTGATAATGACCCTACCTGCTGAATGGTTTCATACCTATAAAAGAGTCTTACTTCTCTTCCATGTTAGCTTGGTGACGTCATGGTGGACATAGCAAGTAATATTATGTTGGCTGATGAACGTGTTCTGTGGATGGCACAAAGGGAAGCCAAGGCTTGCACCAGAATTGTACAGTGTCTACAGAAAATTGCTATGTATCGGCTTGCAAATGGAGCTCAGGTTTATTCTACTGTAAGCATGAATTTGTTCATTTATCATTTATTTAGAAGAGGTTTTGCTCACTCTTGAATTTGAATAGCTTTTTATTTTTCTTAATAGATGCTGGCATTATATGAGATGCCTACTATTTCTGAATGCCTACTATTTCAGATTAGAGTATTGCTCTACTCTGAAAAGATTTATACCTGCCAGATAAACTGAGATGGTTTTCTGGATGTGTTTTTCTGTGAAGACAGAGAATCCCTTTCAGATTATTTATTATCCTGTCTGTAGTGTGTAAAATCATTTCATGTTTGATTTTTGTTGTCACAGTATTCTCCAAATATTGCTCTTGAGGCCTATGTAATAAAGGCTGCTGGTTTCACTGGGATGACTTGCACCGTATTTCAGAAAGTGGCTACATCAGACCGTACAGGACTCAGTGATTATGGGAGAAGAGACCCAGATGGAAATCTAGATAAACAATTAAGCTTTAAGTGCAATGTTTCAAATACACTGTCAAGCCTGGCTTTAAAGGTGGGATGCTCTTTGTTTCCTTACTGGCTTTGTATTAATATATATGAAAAACTTGGCAAGCAAGTTTATTGTTAACTAATTTCTAAGGTTAAATTAGCATTTTTGTGTAATCCAAAATGACTGTGAGAAGAATTAAAGGGCTAAAGGATAATAAAGCTTGATTATAAAGTAGTTCTTTTAATGGACACAAATTTTAATAAGTAGGTGTGGATTTCTTCATTGTAACTTCGTAAGTTGAAAGATCCTTTCAGACTTTTTCATAAGTATGGAAATTGAGATGCTTCCTAGTTTATAATCATACATCTTTATTTTTCTGCATTTTCATCTTCATTATGTATTAAATCAGATATTAGCAATCTCCTTAAAAATGTGAAATATTCTGCTCAGAGTAATACTGTAATTAAGCATGAGATAGAAGATGGACCTGATAGGTTAGTTTTGTATGTGCATATGCACACACACACGCCCCTATATATATTACATCTATATGTGGCTGTGTATAAAATGGAAACACTTCCTCATATTCCACAGAAGTATTTTTTCAGTCATATTCCCCACTTGCAAGTGTTTTTAACACTTAATTTGCTTGAATGTCACTGCAGGACATATATTACAATTTTTACTTACGTAATTTTATGAAATTATATGCATGCTTCTCACTCAACTATTATATATATACAAGTAAAACCACCCTGTTTGTACACAGCATTTTGTTTTGAATGGTACTGGTGCGCAATTGCAGCATTTCTCTCTGCTTGTGTTGGTTGCTGCTTCTAGTTGCTAATAGTCTCATCTGAAAAAGCTCTTGTAATACTTTACTGATACCAACTTTAACTTTACTCTCTGTAACAAGTAAGGTAACTGCAGAATCTTAACTTTTTTTTTTCTTTTAAAAAATGTTCCAAGACTTTAATAACCTGATAAAGCATTTTTATCCTGGATTACTTGGAAACACTGTCAGATAGGTTGGTCACGATACAAAGTCTGCTAAATGCATTAATCTCTGACTCTGTACATACAGAGGAGTTGCTAATTTAATCTCTGAAAAGAGCATAATTTTCTCTTCGGAACTTTAAAAATCTGTTTGTTTCTAGAATACAATTGTAGAGGCCTCTATCCAGTTGCCAGCTTCCCTTTTCACCCAAAAACAAAAAAGAGAAATCAGACCAGCAGATGAATCTGTCTACAAGCTTCAGCTGATTGCATTTCGCAATGGAAAGCTTTTCCCAGCAACAGGAAATTCAACAAATCTGGCTGATGATGGGAAACGTCGTACAGTTGTAACTCCAGTTATTCTTACCAAGATAGGTTTGTTTTTATTATTACTTTTTTATGGTCTTTAGTAAACAGTTTTGACTCCCTTATTTTGATTAGTGTGTATCCAGTAGAAAGTTTTAGCATCTGATGTGTTACATGATGAGAAGTTTGTGCCAATACATTTCCTTTGTAACAGACGGATTAAACGCAGCCAGTCAGCACGTTCCCATCAATGTGACGCTGCGGCGGATTGCACATGGAGCAGATGCTGTGGCAGCTCAGTGGGACTTTGATCTCCTGAACGGACAAGGGGGATGGAAATCCGATGGTTGCCGCATCCTTCTGTCTGATGAAAATATCACAACCATTCAGTGCTACTCCCTCAGCAACTATGCTGTTTTAATGGTATGACACAAATTTAGCTTCTTTCTGGGACTTAAAAATGTTTCAAGATACACTTCTGTTTGCTTTTTTTTCTTGTGTTAAGGAAAACAAGCATTCCCACACTCCATTTCACATAATACTAGACATAATAAATAAATCTTTAGTTTTTGCTTTTGTTGATATAAATGCTTAAGTAAGATGAAGTTTAAGTGGAAATCTATGAAAGTGTAATTAATTGAGTAATAATAAACAACTGCATATACTAGGAAAAAAAGAATTGTCATATGCAAAGTACTATATTATAGGAAGACATTTTAATGAGTTACTTAATCAAATTAGTTCTCATGAACTTCAGTCTATGCATGACAGGTTATCTTCAACTGTTACTGCTCTTTATTTTAAACTATCTTTTCTATCTTGGATTAGATTTGTTGACTTGGTCAGTTGACCCAGGAGTGTTTTCCCAGCTATTTTCTTTTTGTGATCCATAATCAACGACAGCTTTCATTCCAAATTAACTGTTAATTCACTAGTATGTAGGTCTGTTACCAGAAGACATCGGTGGAAATGGACAAAAGATCAAAACATTTAGTAACTATGAAAAATATTTTTGAAATACTGCTGAAAAATAGTATCCAAAATCTAGTCTAAGCATATTGGTATTAACAAAATGGTTAACTAGTTCTGGAATGTAGTGGTAGAAGAGACACTTTCTTTTAGTGCTCCTCAGTTGAGAATCTGAATTTCTTCTTTGTCTGTTCTCAGAACTCTTAATTTCAGAATCTGGCCTGGGAAGCTTCCCTTTTTATAGATGGTGACTGCTACCCTGCTTGTCAGTAATCCCTACAGATGCTAAATTATAAAATGTGATACATAAAAAGGGTGGGCTGGTAGTAAGCTGAGTGAAATACTACGAGGTTTAGGAAATACTGTTAAATGTAAATTTGAGATGGGTTTTGTGACAGTTAATGTGTTCTATGTGGAATTAAATATATATTTTTATGTAATCATACATGGAAGAAAGAGGACTCTTATGATTAGTGGATTAGAAGTTGATTTCTTTTTAGCAGCTCAGATTTTCAAAAATCTTCCTCTGAAGAGAATTAAATGGTAATTACCAAGCTAAACTTATATAAAATTGATTTACATGCCAATTTTTTTAAAAGTGCTCAAAGAGAGCAACTTTTCACTTTACCTTTTGGGGGTACTGTTTTAAATTACTTTAAACTTTTGCAGTCAAGTAAACTTTTAAAAGTGTTCCTTTCTTTGATATTTTTAAAATAGATAATCCTTTCCTAAAATTCAGCAGCATTTTTTAAAACAGAATTAAACTTTGTTTGTATGTATAATATGCATGTAAAGAGAGATTATACTTTAAATTGGTCACATTTCTGTCACCTGGAGGAAGAAAAATTAAAAGCATGTTAAATCTGCTTCTATAAAGACTATTTCTATATTAATACAGGGTAAGAGTGTATGAATATCCTCTTGTGAATTATAGAGGGAACTGCTGACAATCAGAAATCAAGTTAGAGAAGGGCAGTTTCCTTCCTTTTCTGTCAGTAGCTCTTGTATACTTACTCAAAATTGGTATTCCTTAAATATTTACCCAGTTTCCAAAATGTTAAGCTGTAGAGACTGGAGAGGAGGGGGTAGGTTGAGGGGCACAGGATGACACTCATCTGACGGATGTTCTTTGCACACGGATAATACATTGCAGAAACTCTGGATGTCTACATGCTGCTAAAAAAGCTTTTCATAATGCCTATGCATATATTAACCAAAAAAGCCATAATAGCCTATTTCATTTCTAGACTCCCATCATGTTGTGAAAGTCTGGGTTCTGGTCTCAGGTTCAGAGGAAGTTCTTTTGGGCTCAGTTTTAGAAGTTTGCTCTTTAGTTCAGCAGTTGTCATAAACATCAAATACATGAAACAGCAGTGGCAGGAGGGACCTGAATGTGGTGGTTCATCATCCTGGCTGGATGGTGAATGACTTAACCAGAGCTATTTCACTCTATTTAAATCTACTTTACTTTAGTATGTATATCTGTAGAAGAAAGGAATTTGTAGTAATACTGACCCTTTTCATACATTTCAGAGTGTAATGTGCAGTCCTCTAATAAGAAAACACATGGTTTTGGTGCTTGGTTTTCTCATCTAGTGAATTAGGCAGATGCAGTTGTAAAACTTTGTATTTATTTGGATATTATCTTCACCACTGTTTAACAACAGAAGAGATAAGCAGAAGGCTCAGCTGAAACCTCATTATTACGGACTGAACAGAGGAAAAAACCCAGCAGTAGTGGTTGAAAAGAAACAAAAGTTCTGCTAATTAACAAAAAACTCCCCAGTATGCTTAATGTCATCTCTACTGTTACTGTGCTGTCATTCTTTTTAATAATTATTTAGGATCTGCGTAGCTCAGAAATAACATTATTAGGTCCCCATACTCTTTTTACTAGGTCTGATGAAAAATGTCAGTGCAATGGATAAAGAATTCTACTTATTTATTCCATTGGTTATTGGATCAATGCCTTGGCCATCTGGGCAAGGCATATACTGAGTTTCCTCGGATGTTTTAGAAGATTATTGTAAATCTTGCAGTTTTGTAGCTCTCATTTATGAAATTCACACCGATACATCCATGACATCTTGTTACCTGACACCAGTCTGGAAGCAGCAAGCAGAATTGTCCTATAGCTTCTGTTGCCTGGTACTCCTGGGCCAGCTGTGACAAAACATTTGCTTGTGCTTGTAACAACAGTGAGTTCTCAGGGATCCCCAGCTGCACAACAACCAGGCCATGGGTACTGTTGAAATAGATGACACTGGCTGCCTGAGGCACAAATTCTTATGATCCTTTTCCAGGTGCCAAAGAAAACCAAATAGATAAAAATCAAACTAACAACCTGATTAAATTAGTTTGAAATGAGGTTGTTGAGTTAGTTAGGAATAACGAATTTATATTCTGATGAAAGAGCAATTGAAGGCATGGTGAAGAGACTGTTGACTCTAATTTAATTGTAAGCCTCAATTCCAAAGCTCTTTTCCTGTCTTAAGCTTAAAAATATCACTGCTTTTTCTAAAAACAAACTGAAGCTTCCTCCTAATCTTTTGCTGTTCTTTCTTAATGCTAAGTTTTATCTCCTTTTCCTCAGAACACCTTTGAATTTTGCCAACTCCAGAATTTTGAGTGACTCACTCAGAATTATAGGGTAGAGACTTTTCTGTATCTTGTACATTTCAAAAAATTACTTTTAATAGATTTTTTTTTCACTCATCATAATCATGTAAATTTACTGTATTTTGTGCTCGGGACTACAGTTTCTTTTGAGTTGTCATGTCATGTCTGTGTCCCCTCCCTACTCCTGGAACTCTGGTAAATTGTAACTGCTTCCAAACAGAATTATTTTGAGTAAATGAAAACATCATTCTGGGGTGGACTCAGAAAATTTAATTGATGCTACAGAGCTGTTGAATTCTCCTAGAGTTATCAACCATCTATTCTGGTCGAACAGTAATCTCATAGAATATCAGTTTGGTAGGAACATCTTCTGCCATTTGGTCCTGTTAACCTGCTCAAAATTTGACTGCCTTTAAAGTCAAATCTTAATGCTCCAGGTCATATTCAGTCAAGCTCTGAGTATCTCCAGGGACATAATCTCTCTGGGCAGTATGTGACCACTTCAGAATTTTTCTCCTGTATCTAATCAGAATTTGCTGTGTTGCTGCTACTGTCAGTTTCCTTTCACTAGTGGATGGTTCAGCTCCAAGAAGAGTTTCTAAGAGTTTGACTTGGTCTTTATACCATCCCAGTAGGTAGTCTAACAAGATAATGAGATTTCTCCCCTCTTCCTTTTCTTCTGAAAGATAAAAGACATCTTCAGCCTCAGACACTGTATGCTTCAGCCTGCTAATCATCCTGGTGATCTGTTAGACTTGCTCCATCCAGTATGTCAGTGTCTTTCTTGTACTGGGAAGCCTCAGATTGCGAGTTCTGCAGGTGGTCTCTCAGTGCTCAGTAGAAGGGAAGGATCAGTTCACCCACTTGCTGTGTCAGTGCTCACACAGCCTCACACAGCTCACACAGCTTTGGGCTACAGGTGACATTGCTGACTTGTCTGTCAGCTTTTGCCCACCACTAGCTCAGGTCCCATGCCCAGCCTCTATTTGTATGTGCATGGGGTTATTCCATTCCAGATGCAGATCCTTTAACACCTTCCTTTCTGTGATGTTCTTTGGGCTGTTAAAGAAGGTAATCACAACTGAAACACAGTTATTCCACATCTGTACATACAGATATTTTAAGATGAAGAAAATGGTGTGTTTCTATAAGCTGCTGTCCTCTCTGTATCTGCAAGAACATACGAAGTTGAAGTGTTCTATAAGACTTGTGACTGCATTTATAAAGGTCGGCCAAAATAATTGCAGAAGAAACCCAGAAATAACAAATAAATAATTGGAGAGTTGTGTCGAGACTGGTGGGAAGGGAAGGAAGACATTTCATCTAGAAGGTGTCTGTTACTTCTTGTGTTCTCTTTGTCATTGCCTCAGCCTCAAAAGATAGATACAGTGGACTAATGTTATTTTTGGTTTTGTTGTCAGGACTTGACTGGAGCTGAATTATATACACAGCCAGCTGATCTCCTGCATCCAGTAATTTATGCCACTGCCATGGTTTTGCTGATGTGCTTGTTGATGATCATGGTCAGTTACATATACCATCACAGGTAGGAATCAAAATTACCAGACTAAGAAAATTAGTTGGATCACACTTAGGACTACCTTTTCTGTTTTATTAGAGCATGATATAGTAATATGCTTTCATTGTTTTTCTCCCTATAAAATTTGTTGATGCACACTAGCAATTACACAAGCAGCTATTTCATCTTTCTTGAGTATGATAATTTAGCTGTCATAACCATATCTCTCCTTTAATTCTACATTCTGCCTCATGATGAAAGAAGAGGCTATTCAATAATAATGGTAGAATTTAACAAACTGTTCAGCCTTTTACATTTCTGTTGATGTGAAAGCTTGAATCCTAAAATTTTTAAATCAGGCCCGAAATAGATGTATAAAGCTGGTAATAGGCGGGTGTTTTAATTTCTTGTGATAAAGTCCAGAGATCATATTTGATTGCAAAGTATGTGGTAATCAAACAATCATTAACAGGAATTATATGTTGTTTATCACAAGAATATCTTGCTAGTTTCTGAAAACAGTAATGTAGCTGTGTTTTATATTTATCTAATTTGTTTCTTTTAACAGTGTGATCAGGATCAGTGTTAAAAGCTGGCATATGTTAGTTAACTTGAGCTTTCATATATTCCTGACATGTGTGGTGTTTATTGGAGGCATAACTCAGACCAGGAATGCCAGTATTTGCCAAGCGGTAAGTAAAACTTGGTTACTGGTTTTCTAGTCCTATGTATGAATATGCCCCCCTTGCCTCTTACAGAACTCTAATGCTGTGTGGGCATTCATCAATATGTAAAATTTAGACAAAAAATTAATGTTTTGCTTTTAAGTCATCTAGTCCAACACCCCTGCAATAAAGACAGGCATTTTCAACTTGATCAGATTGCTCAAAGCCCCATCCAACCTGACCTGCAATATTTCCAGAGATGGGGCATCTGATACCTCTCTGGGCAACCTGTGCTGTTTTGCCCCCTCATTGTAAAAGACTAACTTTTTAAAATTAATATAAATCAACAGTCTTTCACTTTAAAGTCATTCCTCCTATCACTACATACCTTTGTAAAATGTGCAACGGATTTTTTTCCCTGAAATGCTACCACAGAAACTAAGTTTTATTGATTATTTCTGTTTTTGAGACTTACTTACTATGAAATTATTTTACAGGCCTATATGTGGCCTTTACAGGCCATGTGAAATCTGATTTTCACAGGTATTAAAATACCTATTTTCACTTGCTCAGTATAGCTGAAGGGGAGAGAAGTGTTTTAAGCCCCCATGCTTTGAGACTTCCTCTTTTTAATGATTTGCCCTTCTAAAATTTGGCCGTCTCAATTCAGTTGCAGTGTTTCAGTGTAACACAGTTGCTGTTTTCAAAAAATGTCAATGAAATGTTGTAATTTTTTTTTTAATCCAGTGATTAAAAAATTTTTCACGTCCCTCACCATAATATTCCATAATGCTTTTTGTTTGAATTTACTGGAGTTAGTAGATTGACAGTTCAAAGTGTTGCAATAAAATATAGCCTTGATTTTCCTCCTACGTGTGTGCACACATACACACACCTTTTTTCTGACTTTCCTGCAGACAGAAATTCTCCAGAAGAAACCGTATGATACAGATAGGCTGTTTGAGAGTTGTGTGTTTTTACTGGTGACTGAAACTGGCAAAAACCCCACTTGTAGGCAGTTGAGTTGGAACTAAAGTGTTGCCCCTCCTTCGTGCATGTGCTCTCATGGCAGCATTGGCTTGTGAATAAGGCAGTACAGGATAAGGAGATTCCACTGTGAAGCTGACTTTGCATTAATGTTTGGGGAGGTTAAACATCTAATACACTTTCTTTATTGCATTATGTTGAAATTGCTGATGAGTGTTGGCTATCTGCATTTTGCCATCTGCTCCATACTTGTCACAGTATCACAAGTTTGCTGTTACTTTACTTGTTTCAATTTGAATAATATCTGTAACAGGACATTTTAAATTAAGGCTTTTGTAAAATACAGTTTCCTAAAGTGTATGATTGATATGTACACTTTTAAAATTGTTTTTCCCTGTTGTTAAATTTTCCATGCGTGGGTTTGCATTATATTTTTTTTGTTGTTGTTTTAAACTATAATGACTATAATGACACTTAGAGTGGTCATATAAAATAAGAGGGCTTTTTTTCTCTTGAATTGAGCTTTTGAAAATTTCATTTTTATGGTGAGTTGCAAATTTAATGATTACTGTATTAACTTAGTAGAAAGGAAATATTTGGGGGTTAATTCTTTTTTTTTGTTGTCCATTTTTGTTTTAAGGTTGGGATAATTCTGCATTATTCCACTCTTGCAACAGCACTGTGGCTGGGAGTGACATCTCGTAATATTTACAAGCAGGTAACCAAAAAAGCAAAAAGGTGTCAAGATCCTGATGAGCCACCTCCTCCACCCAGGCCAATGCTGAGGTGAGTTGTTTGTTTCTGCAGCTCCTTATTTCCCAGGTAGCTACATTTATATTCTGACCAGAAAATGGAACTTCCCTTGTGTTCTCTCCAGGTCTGTAAAGTTCCTTTAGATTTTGTTGTTCCTCAGCGTATGTTAAGGAGGGTGAGCTGAGAGACTATTGGTCTCAGTGTATTACAGATACAATGCTGGGTTGCTGATTTGTAAATTAAAAAATCGGTAGTGTTTCAGCATCACCACTGAAGGTTTGATTAGAACTTTAGATAGCAACAGAACCCATTAAATTGTCAGAAGAAAGAATGTGAAGAGCTTCTAACACAATTAACAAACACTTCAATTTAAGTAACTAAAGTTAAATACATTTTCCAAAGATTGTTTACAAATTGTTTGAAAAATAGGAGTATTACTCATTATCAAATGAAAATAGTGTTCTTTGTGTGGTGTTCCTCCTAGAATTTTCATTTCTGAAATCCCAGAAATGAGACAAACTAATTCTCTGTTAAATTAACAAATGTGCAATGCTCTTACTACAAAATACTGACGTACCTTGTTCATGTTGCCTGCTCGGCTTCTCGATATTAATTAAAAACTGCTACACCGAAATTCTCCACAAGGTGGCAGAAGTTGATTAAATTTCATTACTTATAGGCAAATATTTAAAGAGCTTTATTTTGAAAGTACAGAGACTGCAGAAAAACAGAAGGGCTTTTCTGATTATTTTCAAGTAACATTTTCAGTACTACATACAAGCATTTTTTATCCCTTATTATTTATTATGAAGTTTCTGCTTTGGAAAACATTGCAGTAAAATTACCAGCCTCCCAGGCTCAGCTCTGCAAGGCATGAACATGCCATTTCAGGTCTGAGCTCCTCTTCTCTGACACTGACAGTAGCTCTAGAGGCAAGTATCCAAGAGAAGAATGGAGCCAAACATGTTGTATATTTTTCAGACTTTCTCAGTGTCCAACTTCGTGCAGATCAGGAATTTCCTCAGTCAAATAGATGTGTGATGTTTTTGTATGGAAAGGCCACAGAAGGATATTTTTCTTCAGTTGTCTTTTAAACTTAGGTTCAAAATAAAACTACCCATAATGTAGTACCTGCACAAAGATTTGTTTTGTCTGGACAGCTCCTGATTGCTGCATCAAGATACAGAATAAACTAATGTCAGAATCAGATCTTGGGATTCATCAAGTAAATAATAAATTAAGTGTATCTTGATTTCCAAGAAAGTCATAATTTGTTTTAGACTGTTGTTTGGTGTCTCAAGTGAGACAAGAGTAATTTCTGGTGAATTACCAGAAATGCAGTGGAAAAGTCCAGGACCACCGTAATAGGTGTCTCCTGTTGATAAAAAACAAACACTCACCCACGTCACACTAAGAGTTTTCTCTTCTGTGTTCTGATCTGAATTTGGACTGGATTAGTATAAATTGCAGGATTGAGTCCTGTTAGTTTGACTTCTGATCAGTAATTATTGTTCTGCCACTAATGAATTCAATGTAAATTCATAGAAATCAGAATGAAAAGTGAGATACTTCAACAACATAGGCCCTTTTTCTTCTTTAAAGTGTACAGTTTTCATTAATACCACCACAGGGAAGCAGGAAGTATATACTATAAAATTAGAGAGTCCATTAAAAATAAAAAAAAACCCCTGCCATCTGCTGAACCCCTGCACCCAAAAAAATTTCAAGTAACAGTGTATATAATATTAGGCAGGTTCATCTCTGGAACGTGGAACATAACACTTAGTATTTTCATTCTAAGTTTCCTTATTCTTTTCCAGGAGTTTACAAATTCTGACTGAGAGCTTTTGCTTGTTCCTTCTAATGTCATATACTTTTGTTCAATGTCTGCGAGTGGGAGGTGGGAGTGAGCAGCTTTGAGAGAGAGGCAGCTTAGAGCAGGAGGAGAAAAACCGTAGTGAGGAAGATTTAGAAAACAATTGATACTGCCAAAGCCCAAACCTGATTCACCCTGTTTAGTTTCATAAAGAAGCATGTGTGCTTCCCAAATCCTGGAAAGCTCTAATTTCCTTCATGGTGACTGAGAAAAATCCATTGCACTCGAGCAGCTGCTTATAAATTGGTTTTATTTTTTAGGTTCTACCTTATTGGTGGAGGGATCCCTATCATAGTTTGTGGAATAACAGCTGCAGCAAACATCCGAAATTACGGCAGCAGACCTAATGCACCTTAGTAAGTACCCTATGAGTGAGAGCTTTGTCATAAGATTTCTTAGGCTTGCTTTTCTTTGAATACTTGTTGCGATTAATTCTGATTCTTTCAGAAAATTCAGCACAGATAAGATCATTTCAATTAACTGAAAAAGCATAAGCAGCTTGTGAGATCTGTTAATTTATTCTTTGGTTTGTTTCTTTTGCAGTTGCTGGATGGCTTGGGAACCTAGCTTAGGAGCATTTTATGGACCTGCTAGTTTTATAATTTTCATAAACTGTATGTATTTTCTCAGCATATTCATACAACTAAAGCGTCACCCTGAACGCAAATACGAGCTGAAGGAGCCCGTGGAGGAGCAGCAGCGTCTGGCCACCAATGAGCACGGGGAGCTGGCCCATCAGGATTCATTGTCAGTGTCCCTGGTGTCCACATCTGCTTTGGAGAACGAGCACAGTTTTCCAGCACAGCTTCTGGGGGTGGGCCTTACTTTGGTTTTATATGTTACACTGTGGATCTTTGGAGCTCTGTCCATCTCCCTGTATTATCCTATGGACCTGATCTTCAGCTGTTTCTTTGGGGCAACATGTTTAAGCTTCAGTGCCTTTCTTATGGTGCACCATTGCATTAACAGGGAAGATGTCAGGCATGCTTGGATAACAACTTGCTGCCCAGGAAGGAGTACATACTCAGTGCAAGTAAATGTGCCACCCTCCAGTTCCAGTGGAACCAACGGAGAGGCCCCAAAATGCACCAACAGTAGTGCAGAATCCTCATGCACAAATAAAAGTGCCTCAAGCCTAAAAAATTCCTCTCAAGGTTGTAAACTAACTAACTTACAAGCTGCAGCAGCTCAGTGCCACTCTACTTCTCTGCCGTTGAACACAGGTCCTCAGCTGGATAACAGTCTGACTGAACACTCAGTCGATAACGATATCAAAATGCACGTAGCTCCCTTAGAGGTACAGTTCCGGACAAACGGACACCCAAGCCGGCACCATAAGAACAGGAGCAAGGGCCATCGTGCCAGCAGGCTTGCAGTGCTGAGGGAATACGCCTACGACGTTCCCACGAGCGTGGAAGGAAGCGTGCAGAACGGCTTACCCAAAACCCGCCAGAGCAACAGCGAAGGGCACTCCAGGAGCCGAAGAGCCTACCTGGCATACAGGGAACGTCAGTATAACCAGTCCCAACAAGAAAGCAGTGATGCTTGCAGTACGCTTCCAAAAAGTAGCAGAAATACAGAGAAAACAATAGCTACCAACAACAAAAAAGATATTCTAAGGAAACCGATAGCAGCCGAACTTGAAAACCAACAAAAATCTTATGGCTTAAATTTAGCCATCCAGAATGGACCACTTAAAAGCAGTGGACAGGATGGACCTTTGCTCACTGCAGACAGTACTGGTAATATTAGAACTGGGTTATGGAAACACGAAACTACTGTGTAGCATTATAATTCTTTGTGGGATGAATCCATATAAACTGTGATTACACATTCCTTAAAGCTATTAACACTTTTAAAGACTGTTTACAAACTGTAGGTACTTTATGCAGGGAGGGAACAAAGATAATAAGCCAAGCAAAGAGTTTTATGCATTATTACCTTTGCTCTTCTTACAAAGATGAACTCTTGCTTGGTATTTTGTGAAATTTTTTTTGAAGTGTCAGTCTTGAGAGATGCAGAACACAACTTTGTACATTTTTTTACCTGTAACCCTGCAGATATGTCCACAACACATTTCAAATTTGTATTTAAATGTACAATAAATAGTATTTTCCCCAGCAGCCCAAAGTTGCTCTTGTTTGTTGGGTTTTTAAAATATTACTGCACTGAATGGTGTATTGATTTTACTGTTTCATTATCTGAAACTTACAAGCTTCCATTACTAAATAAAATGCTGAAGTTACAGTTTTCTACACTTAGATTGTTGACACTTCAGTGTAAACAAGAGAATATTTTGTATCATTCTGCTGCTGTGACCAATTTGAAGTTGTAGTTACAGAGTGGTGCTTATGAAGCCTGTTTCCAGCACTTATACCCATTTTGCTAAAGCTATGTGTATTAAATAGCAAAAAATGTTTCTGTATAATCTAGTACGGATACCACAACTCAGCCTTTAAACAACAAAGGAGTTGGATTGTACATGTTTGGTTAGTTGGTTACCCACCTCAAACTTGCCACTTCTAGGGTGTTTTAGTTAAGTGTATTTGAGTTATGATACAGATCTAACACTGTCCCTACTCAAATATTGTGTTAAACAATTTATAAACCCGTTCAGATATGTTTAATTACTGCTTGCCAGATTTACTGCAGCCTCTAGTAGTCTGATAGTGGGAATTAATCTTAGATGCATTGTACAAACATCTGCAGTAGGACAGTGTTAGAGTTTGGGTTCTATTTTTACTTCTTGTGGGTAGTTACCATTTAAGAATTCTTTCAGGAACATTTTGACAAGTGTATGACTCAGTTTTCATTGCTATTCTATTTTCCCGGTTTCAGGAGAGGTAGCTTTTAGTTTGTATCCAACCTTGCAGCTACCATAATGACAGACTCAGAAAAAAAGTGCTTACCTTTTTTTGGGTATTACCAATTAATAGTAATATTAATGGGTATTACCATTAAATATAAAAGTATATAATATCTGTTTTAAATCTATTTGATAAGGTATCTACACATCTTAGACAACTCACTGCTTTGTAATTGCTGTTTATGGGTTGTTACTTGGTGCAGGAGGGCTCCTTTAGGTGTCAGAAATGCAGTTTTGGTCCTAGAAGTCAAAACCAGCAACTTGATCCTGCTCCATTCCAAATGCTGCAAGTCATGAGAACTGAACTGCAGCTAGTAAGGGCATGTGCCAGGAAAAACAATCATCTCTTGAGATGAATTTGTATATTACATAAGTAGGAGCAATTCATACATAGTCTGTAGCTCAAACTGAGATACTGTTACATTATATTTAATCAGGTGTCGATACTGTGCCCTTTTTTTTAATAGTAACAAATGCATGTACTCATGCAAATAATTTAAGGCTACTTTTTATCTTTAAAATTATAGTGCTGGAAAAATGTAATTCACGTATAATATGGAAAAATGTTCAAACAGTCCATAGATTATTTATTATCTGAACAAGGTATGACAGGGAGTTAGGGTAGGATCAGTTATCCTTTAGACTCTGCTTGCCCATTGCTTTTAGCACTTGCCCCTTTTCATAGGTGTGCTTGGTTCCAAACATCAGTTTAGTATTTCTTGAAACCCATCTTTAAAATTAATTCTATGTGTAACCCTTCTGCATAGCTTGATAGCTTGCCCTGTTTTGATGAGATAAAAAAGCTTTTCTTGTAGTATAATAAACTCTGACTAGCCTTGGTACAGACAGGGTCATTACTGTAAAATATTTCTTAAATCATCACTCTAATAAACTCTAATAAACTGTGTACACTCACTGCTCTATACATAGCTACATTTGCTTTTTTGTCCAACAAGTGTTTTGGCTCAGAGATAAACTAAGACATTGTTCTCTGATATAGTCTTGACAAACACGATATTCTCATCTGCTGCATTTTTCATGAAGAATCTTAAATGGAAAAAATTTCTGTAACTGAAACATGGAAGGCAGGTTATTACACTCTGTAAAAGGGGTAATATTCAATATAGTATCTTATTAAGAAAATTGGAAACAAAGTCTTTGTTTTTCATGCCTTCCTTCCTAATAGTGTAAAGGAAGCTTATTTTCAAAATTGTAATTAAACTTCACATGAAAAACCACCTAAATCACTCCAATGCAAAAAATAAAAAAAAAATCCAAAACAAAACCACAAAAAGTTTATTATGGCCTTCTCAATGGGAAGTGGATCAATGAGAGAGTAGCTACAACCATTAATCAGATATATAAAGGAAAGCGGGTAATACAAAGTGGGGGCAGTTTGTGTTATCTACAAAATAATGGAGAGACTAGATACAGCAGTAGTTAGGGCTGGTTGTCTCCATGACATTTATAATAAACGTGAGTATGTTTGTGCAGCCTGACTAGTGGCAGAAGCAGACTTTGAAAATCAGGTTTCATGGGCATAGTAGAAAAGGGTATAAGGTAGAAAAGGGTATAAACACCCCCTGTTTGTGGCTAAAAAAGTTTTGGTGGTTGGGTTGGAAGGGACCTTAAAGGAAATCTACTTTCAACTGCCCCTGCCATGAGCAGGGACACCTCCCACTAGACCAGGTCACTCAAGGCCTTGTCCAGCCTGGCCTTGAACTCTACCAGAGATGGAGCATCCACAGCTTCCCTGGGCAGCCTGTTTCTGTATCTCACTACCCTTAGAGTAAACAATTTCTTCCTAATACGTAACCTGAATTTCCCCTCTCTCAATTTATGCCCCTTACTCCTTATCTTGTCACTGTAATTCCTGATAAAGGGTCCCTCTCTGACTGCCCTATAACCCCCTTCAGATACTGGAAGGTGCTATGAAGTCAACACAGAATCTTCTTTCTTTCTGCCTCATGTTCATTGTTAAATGCATGCTATTGACTTGGCATGGTCTCATTTGCACCTTAATTTAGACATATCTTGTTAATTGGATCTCACCCATTACCAGAACACCTTAAATGCTAATAATTCAAGCTTTGTGTAGGTTAAGAAATATTTCAGGTGTTGAAAGAAACCATGACTTTTTAGAAAGTTCTTTCATTTTTACTTAATTACGTTTTGACCACTTCTGTGTTAGCACTGTGCTGCTTGCTGAAGCTGTTGATGTCTTGTGTTGCTGCCTTGTCACATCCCTGAGGACAGTGAAGGATCAGTTTGCATTGGTTTTATTGGGTCACAGTGTCCAGGTCTGAGAGAGCTATGAATAGCATAGACATCTGTGAGAAGTACTATTCTCCTTGGAGTTCAAGATTATCAAAACATGAAAAAAGCATCTAATGTAAATGAACACACTGAATTTTTAATCCCTGCTTTCCAAAAAGGGGAACCTGTTGTGTTGTAGGAGTTTGGTTTTAGTTTAAGTGAGGTTTATATACCTTTGCTTCCCAGATTGGTTGAATGTGGACATTTGGAGAGATGGAGGAGGAAATTACGTGGTGGTATCTATGAATGCAGATGTACAATTTATTTTATAGAGAAGAGTCAAGTTTTGAAAACTGTTAAATTAGTAGAATTTTAAATATGACAAGCCCATCAACATCACAGCTGAAACTTGCCTCCATGCAAGCAGGTAGAGAATGGCAGTCCTTGGCTAGAGGTGAGGAGAGCAGCCATCTGCCTGCCCCACTCACCTGGCCACCTCTGGAAAGCCCTCACAGAGCTCACAGCAGGTTCTCTGCTGGCTGAGGTTGCAGCTCCCCCATGCATTGTAGACAAAATATGGAATTGTAGAGCATGGCTCTAGAGAGCTGGAAGACAGAAACTAAAAGGTCAATGCAGAAATGGGCTTGCTGACATTCTCAAAGCATGACTCACAGCCAGCTGATTACATGTCTGATGTGACTTAATCATAAAAAAGCCAAACAACCTTTAATCACCTGTAATCCCAAAGTATACTATTTGAGTATATAAATTAATTAAGTGCTTAGCTGAACATAGCATTTTCTCTGAAGTTAGCATTTACTCAGTAGAATAGTACTTATAAATCTTATATTTTTTAAGATTTGTAATGAAATAGATGAGGCAAGACTAAAGATATTAGTGAGATAAAACTGAGGAGAAATTTTAGTTTCTATTAGATGAAGATTCTTCAAATTTTGCATTTCATACTTGATTGCTGCATATAGTAAGATTTTGGTATACCTCTTTGGGTGGGACATCACTGAATAGCCTCAAATTCAATAATTGTGTGAATGAAAGAGAATGCTAAATGATAGCATAGATTGATTTTTAGAACTTAATTTTAGAGATTGTTTCAGAGACATACTGTTCATAAAATGACTAAAGACATAATAGTGTTTTTTTTTTCTTTCATATGAATATTTTATCCTTTAAGTGTAAATTTCAGCTTTTACCTAGAGGAGGACTTCAGCTCACTTGGGAAGCCTAAAGGTCCTTCTGTATGAATCACTATGTAAACCTTGATTGGATGAACCCTTTCTTATAATACATACCTGAGGTTTTCACTTTATTCACTTAAAGTTCTATTTGCTGCCTATGATCATTCTGTTTCAGCATCAAATATTCCTCCTGCAGCCTTTTTCCCAGTCTTGTTGCCAGCTACAAATTAACACAGATTGTCTTCTGCCCTCCCCAACAGCCTTCTACATTGTGACACTGTGGAGCAGCTTTCTGAATTTTGTTTGCAGCCATTTCCCTTTCGTTCACGAATCAGTAAGTTGTTCCTATAAGGCAGAATCCAAATCTGAACAGCAAAGATCTGCAGTATGCAGGGACTCTGCTTCATCTGTTAGCTGATGGTGTTTGTATTGGATGCAACCGGTGAAATAGAAACATGTAGAAAGAACAGTTTCCTTCCTAGGGAAGGAGGCATCCTTGGTAACATTTGGAGCTGCTGAGCAAGATATTTAAAATGAATACTTGGATGTAGTGTACATGTAATCATTAAGAGGCTTATCTCTAAAGTTGCCAGACGCACAACTTTGACAGGCTCTTGTTACATGAACTGTGCTACATGACCTTGTCAATTCTGTTGACACATAGCACTTAACTGGATCAGGCCACAGTGTAATCTTCAGCTCTTATGGGCTGAAGCTGAACTACCATTACAAATTTCAAGTAAAACTCTACTTGAGTTTAATCATGGCTTAGTAGCTACAAGGCATGAAGTGTTTGCAGGAAAGATTTTGATATGCAGTAGAAGAGGATAATTGAAAGGGCACCTTTATTAAATACAGTTGCAGATGTAAAAATATCTTCTCAGGCCAGTACAGTCTCAAGATCTGATAAACAAAAATGAGTGCAATCACCAGTACTTCATTCCTTCCAGATATGGGTAATGAACAATCCAAAAGATAGCCCTAAAATGCTGCCATTTTGGAGTGCCATACACAGTTGGCCAGTACCTCTCAGCTGAAAGATGACCTGGATGTGGGAACTGTCATCAGTAAATGGACACATCCCTGATCATGGTTTATATTGTCCTGTCCTGTAAAATAATGTCATCTGGTTATCCTATAGCTGTAGTTTTATCTCAACCTTGTGGACAACACAAATGAGCTTTGAAAAAAAGCCTCATCTAGAGCTAGAACAATTGTATGTTACTGGTTTCTAAGAAATGCATCTTTCCATGTAAAATGCAGGTAGCTGCACAATGATAACAGCATGTAGAGTGGTGTTAGCTGTTCCCTCCAGTCCATGGCTCAGCTTTCCTGTCATTTTCAACAGCCACCTTTTTGATAAAACTGGTTTATAGAGATTTTTCTCATCTTTCTTTTATGTAAGTTAGCTAATTGGCAAGTTTAATTCATTAATGATCCCAGCTCAACTGGTGTTATTCCTCTTGCCTGTTACATTTGCCGCCTTGTACTTAGTGTTCCTGAATTCAAGAACAGGAACAAAACCCAGTTTAAGTCTTGTTCATTAGTCTTATAAAGAACTCCTAAATATCCTCATGCATAAAGGAAAGCTTGGGGAACAAGAGCAAAAACTTAATACTGCTTAATAGGTAAAAATGTCTTCACTGTGGTGAAGATCAAGAGATGAAGCTGCTCTGAGGTGCCCTAGGAGTGCCTAGTGTCTAGACATGGTGATAATGCTGGAGTTTAATTGCTGACATCTGACTGTTCTAATTCAGCCCCTACCAGCCTCTTTGAATCTTTTGTCTGCAAACATGCAGGTAGACCCAGGAGTGTCATGAAAAAATTACTTGGAATAAGGTTACGTGCCAGAAATACCACAGCACTTAATGGCCAAAGCCATCCAAGGGGTGATCTGTGCTCCCAAAACACCGGGTTTTAGAACAGTGTAATTACCACCATCCTTGGACCAGGATAAAATTACTTCTTCCCTGCTGCCCAACAGCTTATGCACAACTTAAATTTGCCCATTTGGAGATTTTTCTTCCCTTCCCCACCCCCATGAAGTTAACAGGTAACAGCTGTTAACTCAGCAAGTTGGTAGCTCAGCTTGTCAAACATATGTCATGTATCTTTCCTAATAGGAAATTTTCTGATTTCCCAATATACATTTTTTTTCCTAAAGATGTGTCTTCTAATGGGCAAAACCCAAGAAGCCCACCCCAAGTCCCCTGCACACCCTTCCCCTTCTCCCTGGAATACTGGCTTCTGCTGCAAGGTGGCTTTATGTAACTGGGAAGCATTTTATAAAGCTTTATTCAGTACTATTGAAATTAAAGCAGAGATGATAAATTTCTGCAAGGCCACAGTGTTTCTTCTGTGAGACAACTGTTCACCTGCGTAAAGATGGTGGGCTCTATGGTAGCATGGTATTGTTATGAGTCTGGACTAGAAATGTGAGAGATTGTCTGAAGGTGTTTGTAAGACATGCTATATTATTCCTGTTACTTTTCTTAAGTGTTTCTGCCTTTCAACAAGTATCACCTTAGCCTAGTCTTCTTGAACAAATACTAAATCATCATTCTTAATGCACAGAAGAATGCCTAGAGAAGATAAAAAGCCCAACCTTTTTATTTCTGAAAGCACATGACAGAAGTACTAAATATATGCCTACTTGCCAACATATCTTTCAATAAGCTGTTTATATAGCTCTAAATAAAAAAAAAAAAGACACAAACCTCCTTAAGGAGGTTGGTTCTTCTTTTCAAACTGCCTGCTGAAAAGATTCAAGTTACTCTTACGGTGTATTTTTGCATAAGGGCAAGTTTTTCAATTTATTACAGAATAGATGTCCAGAACTACAAAGCTGTAGAGAATGCTTTTTAATGCTCATATCTTGCCTCCTCTGCCATTTCCATTGCATGTTCTGTACAGATGAAGTTGAAGTCAGGGTGCTGTCAGGCAGGCATTTTGAAGGGGAGCTGCTGGTACCATGTGCTTTGTGATAATGAGGCCCCACTCATTGTTTCACAGATGTGGAATCTCAGTGATCCAGTGCTTCATGCTAGCCATGATCAAATCCAGCCTTGGCAGTCAGAGTTGCCTGCTAACCATAAGGTATGGCTCACTCAGAGCAGCATGCTAAAAATTCAGCAGGAAGAAAATCCATGTGCCTTTCCATACAATGAGCATAAGATGCAGAGTACAGCATTCCATCTGTCTCAGCTCTCCTATGTTCCTCCAGAAGTATGAGCTCCAGTGATTTTGTACCTTCAAAGAGTAAAGAATTGAAGCTTAAGTACTGGGAAATGTTTACTTCTCTATGTGCAGCCTTTGTTTTAAGGAAACTTGCTGTTAAAAAGAAAAAAAAACCATGTCTTTAGTAATGCAAAGATTCTCTTCTTCATTTCAAGGACAAAATTGAAGTTAGTATGCTTCAAATTACAAGTTGTGTGACATTCCATTTGTTCAGGCTTAAATATAGCTTAGGCTTTTCAGCAGCATTACAACCAAATCTATTTGATAGGGGGGAGAGAAAAATTTCCTAGAACTGTGCTCCACTTATTAATGCAAAAAAGAGCAGGAAGCAAAGAAACATAAAAGGATAGATGAAGTGGGAATGGAAGAAGAATGTGTGGAAGAAAATGCAGTTTATAGAAAGATTTTACATTTATGACAGGGCTCTGCAGTTAATAGGACCAGACTCCACTGCCCGCTGCTGTTTCTGCCTCCCAGTCCTCCCACACTTCCTAAGGGCCACAGCTGCAGAAATAACTTCAAGGGCCTGAAAGGTCCCAAGAAGATTTGAGAAGGAAGAATAGAGGAGAAAATGTATTAAGAAAAAGTTATATTGTTATGTTGCTAGTGACATGCCACTTGTATCAGTCATGGGCAAAATAAATGATTGGAAACTCATCACAAACATATGGACAGGACATAATAACAATAATAAATAAATGATATGAAGAAACAGTGTGAGTAATAACAGAGTGGTAAGGAGGCAATGCAAGCCTGTCAGAGAGTTTCAGTCATGGAGAAAGCGTTGCCATAGATTTCAACAGGGAGCAGCCTTTCAAAGTTGCCTGCAGTCACATTACAATGGAAAAAGTTCCCAAATGTGAGCACGCTCAAGATCATCTCCAGAAATGAAAGCCTACTTCAATAATAGAGGTGGCAGAGAAAACAAAGAGTGGAGTGCAGCTGCGATTAGAAACGGAAAATGGAGAAAACTGGCAAGTAATACTGCATTCATAAATAAATCCTTTTATTATTTTTACTTTTAATAGTGTGATTTCAAAGTAATTGTTTTCTGGCCCTCATATTGTTACAAGTTCTGCAAAATCCTGCACTACCAACCCCTGAAAAACCTTTTCTGAACCTGATGCAATAGAAGAAAATGTTAGTTCAAAAAAACCTCAGTGACCCCCACCCAAACTCCCAAAGTCTTAGCTTTTGGGTTCTTACAGAAATCCTCTTAGAACAACAACATACACGTATTCCCAAATCAATAATTGTATTACGTTTTATGTAATGTATTCAATTACTTTGATGCTTTCACTGATCTCCTATGAAGCAACTGAACAATAAACCCCAAATACTTAAAAGGTCTAGTTATGAATCCCAGACACAGAAAACAGCCTGCCTTGCCCAGCCCTGCCCAAGATAATAATTGCATTAAGGAACTTGATTTATGGTAAGTGACATCTGTATCTTGCATGTGCACCTTCTCTTAAGAATTGAGCCAGAGAATTAAATAAACTAAATCTATCCATAATCAATAAAAATCAGCATTCCCTCAAATGTATGAAAACACTGCAGTTAAAGCTGTAAGGAAAGAGATAACAGCTGGCCTTGGTATTAAAGCTTAACTTTGGTTACAATGTTAATACCAGCAAAAAGCAAAATAACCCCTCATATGCTATTCTTGTATTATCAGATTAATAAAAATCAAAGCTTTCCCTCACAACCACAGTGTGCATAACCTGTATTTTTGGTATGCTGCACCTGTAGTGAGGAGCTATTCTAACATTCACTCTACCATGTGGAAAGTTTAATGGAAGAACTGCAGGCTCTAATGCCCTCTCAGAAAAACATTTTGACTCACGATTAAATAGATTTCCAAGGTGCGGCACAAGTTAATGCCCAAAGTGATCTTTCTGAAGAGTTTATGTGCCAGTTTATTGTAAGCTGTAAATTGCTTCTGGAGATGAAAGACATTCTTTTATGTTATTAACTGTAACATAATGACACTGATTCTGAAATAATTTCAAAGCTAGGGACAGGAATATGCCCATCTCAGAGAAATCCAGTGCCCCTGAAGGAGTACAGTATTGAAATATTCACCTTTCAATCTCAGAAGAGATGCAACCATAACAAAACCCTTGTCATAAAATCCATGCCATGACAAATTTGTTCTTCTGGGCTTTTCGTGGTCATTTCACACAAGCATAGCATTCTTTAAAACTCTGTCTAAAACGGTATCAAGAAACACCAGGAAATCAAAACTTCCCTTAGAAAATCTCAGGACACAATGGATTTTAACCTATATACACACATCTTGCATGAGCTAGAAGAGTAAATTCTAAGTTCTGTTTAGGAGTGTCCTGTGTCTTGAGTTGTCCTGCCAATTTCATGGGATTATTTGCTGGTGAAGGCACCAGCTGAGCCAAGTAATGCCATCTCGAAGCCTATGTGGTCAGACAATTACTGCAATTTTTACCACATAAACTTCTTTCAAGATACAAGAAATGTACTGTCAAGTGAAGTGAAGTCACATAAAGCACGAAACCAGACATGTCAAGTATTAGTTGTATGAATAATATCTAACAACAGTTTTGCAACAATTGCTCATTAATGCCAAGGTTACATCTATGTTTGCCATACCCTTGTCAGTAAGTCATGACAAAGTTGTACATGTGATAGACTTCAGTGGTTCTCCAGGTCTGACAGCAGTGGTGAAAACATATTCATGTGTCCTTAAAAGCCACTGAAACTTAAGATAAAAAATAAGCAGTGAAACACAGGGCTAAGAACAAAATATTAACCAGGCGTCTATATCAAGGAAATGTTGCTGGTTTTGTTGTTAGCTGAACAGAAGCTTTATTTGCTCTAAGAATAAAGAACAGAAATGTGGGTCCAGACTAACAAAAGCCTGTGCTTGTTGATTTCAGAACTGAATGCAAAGTCTCTGGATAATTCTACTCATTCTATAGTTTTTGCTAATTTCTTAGGCTTTGTTGCAAGTTAAAAGAGGGGTTGTGTGCATGCAACTATGTGTGTGGGTGTGTGTACAAAATGTATCAGCTTCACCCTGTTTCAAATATCCCCTGGTAGTTAATTAAATAATGTAAAATTTCCTATGGATATTTTCAGAAGATCCCAGATGATTTATGAGCTAATAAATTATTTCCACAATGATCATAGAGATCTTTGCTTCTGAATCAAAATGCACACTGTAAAATCTCATCTTGCATTCTTATATTTTGTTTTTTTAAGTTATCAAAGTTTGATGCTGCTGCTTTTTTTCTTTGTTTATAAAATAAAATTTAATACATTGGCAGATGTCCATTTTTTCCCCAGAAGATGGCTCTGAAGGCTATATTGCAGGGTGTACTTTTTCTATACTACAGTATAAAATCTTTTCATGTGCGATATATTGCAGGGAGCTGAGCTAGAGGAATATGCAGCCAATATGCAAATATTTCCTAGATCACAGTTCTTTATTTTGTCCCAGTAGCCTTACCACAAAAAAACACAGCCAGTGGATCTTTGCATGTGTGGGTAACCTGTGGCAAGGGCAGCTCTGCTCTCCTCAGGATCACTGCCTGAGCTTCTCTTCCCCTCTCTGTAATGTGGTGTCAAGAGGGGTTCTCTCCCCCAGGTCAGCACTAATCCTTCAAAACACTGTAAAGCCTCATGTTAATATTGATGAGAGAAGGGCTGCCATCCAAAACTTGATTCGTTGTTTAATTAAAATATTTTTATACCTCTCACCCACAAGCAATTACCAAAATGTTAATCGTATTACTTGGCTAAGAAAAAGCAGCAATGAGGAGAGGAACAATGTATTTTGGCAAAACAGAATTTTCTCTACTTCCAGCCCGTGCCCAAGAAGACAAAAATATGATCATGCTATATTGTCTCAAATTTAAATGCCCAAGGAAAGAGCTGGCACTAAGCTAGCTGAACCAAAATAATCGGTCAGAAAACACATGAATTAAAGTAAAACAGCAACAGTTAAAATTTTTCCTTAATTTTTTGGTTACTTAATGGAACAGGTTCTCATTTTAATTTTCCTAAGAATAACAATGGCAATTCTAGGATTTATTATCACTATAATAATTGTTTTGAAAGAAAATGTGTGGTGAATTCATTCATTAGAGCTGCTACAGGTTTATTTTGTATTGCAGAAGTCAGGGTGGAAATGGTTTGCATTATAGATGTATATAGGAATTTGTACCTTACATGTAATAAGCTGACCAAGAAGTTACAACTCTAAACCCTCTTTGTTATCTGTAAATCACATGGCAATGGATTGTTGGTTGCCTGAGAAGGCTCAACCAACTGACATAGAACCAGACATGCCTTCAGAGATTTTCCCTCCTGTCATTGCAATGGGCATGTTACAGGGGTGCCTCTTCCTGGGCAGTTCACATCTGAGTCAGGATAACTCAAGGTCTTCTTCCTGATGGCCCCTTTAGCACAGCACTTGGTACCCTGTACTGGATACAATGACCCTACAGCACCCTGGAGGCAGCACCAGAACCGAGAATTTAATATTTTCCTCATTGATCCTTAAAAACATTCTGTCCCTTTGCTTTACTAGGCAACCTGGGTTATTAATACTTCTGTTTCTGAAGACTATTAAAGAAAATAGCTGCATTGCAGGCAATTTCATTTTTTCCTTGTTTCAAAACTCATAAAGTAAGATTAATTTCAAATCCAGTCTCTGGAATGTTAGCCAAAAGTGTTCTTAGAAAGAATGTGAATTGCATATTAATTGAAATATGAAGATAGAGTTTGGTATGTGGTTTGTATTGCTGAAAGTCATCTTCATGACCCTTTCAAAACACTGTAAGGGTAACAATGAATAATGTGACTTAATGCACAGAATGAACACTTACTAATACTTTAAACAGAACATTTTTGAGTCTATCTCATACTTACACATGATTTTAACTACTTTGCTATTAAAAAATTGGGTTTGCTTTATAAAGCCAGATGGATATTTAATCTCTTCTTTTAATTACTGGAACATGCAGAAGTCTGGAAAATAAATGGAAACACATGAAATAGCACTGTTCCAGTAAAACTGGACAGGGTAATAAAAATGGCAATACCAAATAGTTTTATAAACTTTCTTTTCAGTGTCAAAAATAAAAAGATACTTTTATGAAAGAGGCAAACTGTAAATGATAACCTATGAAGAAGAAAAGTAGATCAAATGGGTTCTGTCCAGAATTTGACTCAGAAGACAGCTGCTTTAAGGATAGCATTTTAAAGATGTGGCCCAGGGAGTTACTCTTATGGGGCACATCTACATCACAAAATTACATATATGGGATATAGTGGCCAGACTTCTGAGGTAGTTTTATCTACAATGGTATACACACATAATATATTCTGGGCAGTACTGTTCAGAGATGCTGTCTGGGCCAACAACACAGCAGGACTACATCAGCAGGATGCTGGCCTTGAGTTGGCAAGTCCTGACCCTGAGCAAGCCCAAGCAGTGCCAGCTCAGCACTGTTTTACCAGGATTGCCATTTTGCCAGGATTACCCTGCAGCAATGCCCCATTCAATGGGGCATTCAACTCTTCCACTTTGGCAGGCGCTTTTCAAGGCTGACTCCTAGTAATAAGTGAGTTAATAAGTTTTGAAACTAACATAAAGATTTCTAGATGATTTACTGAGCTATCTCAAATTCATGCAGCACTTCAAAATGGGTGACAAAGGATCAGCTGTAGTAGGTTCAGAGAGGTTGCCAGATCCCAGCAGGCACAAAAAATGTTTGCAACCAGTGGAACCACAGAATTTCAGTTGTGGATATTGTAAAATATCTCTGTCCTCCTACCTTTTCTGCTAAAGGTGCCTGACAAGCCTGGAGAAGGGCCATAAAGCATCTAACTAAGCATGCTGCTTGCAATTAGCAGGTAGGATCAGGGAAAGCACTGTCCCTTTCTGGAGGTGTGGAAGATGTTTGAAGGACATGACCTGTGGGTATTCTGTAGGCTTTCATAGAAGGGAAATTGCATGCTAGCATCCAAAGCAATTTTTCACTTGAGAGAGATAAAGAAATTCAGTCTTCATACTCTCTGCCTTTTAAACTCCTCTTACAATCTTCTATATCATAAACCTCCCTTCTTTTTTAGAAAAGCAGAAGGTAAAAAGATCCATTTGGGACACATTACTTTCAGGTAAGTATCTACCTTAACCTGTATCAGTTCCTATGCAACATTCTGACCTACTCTACTTAAAAAGGGAAGAATATCTCAGGAGCCTTTTTGCATTGTGTGAGTACAGATGAAATCAAACAACTAGTGCAGATACTGAGGACGCACTGTCCTTCTAAATAAACCTAGAAATATCCCAACAACCTGAAAAACTGTTCAGACCTTCCATATTGTTATTGGATCAATACTGTCCAATGAGACACAAAGCCTCTGAAGTATGTTTAAGCTTTGCTGTTGAGAGAACCATTTGTTTTTCAAGATTAAAGCAAAACCTCTGTAGTATCCTACACTTTTTTTTTTTTAGAAACTGGCAAACATCCTTTGAGACTTCTGAGGTTGATTGGGGGGCAGTAGCGTTGAAGACATTGCAGACACATCAAGTCACATCACCTGAGAGAAAAAAGTCCATTCCACGGAAAGTTAAACAAAACCCAAATACATGGCCTCTCACAAATACCCTTGAAAATTCCCAGTTTACCAATTGTGCCAAAAAATGTTTCTGCATAGTCCAGTGGGATTTGAACCACACACCTTTGTCTAATTTAAATGAATATGAAATCACAAGGAAGAAAAGATGATCACAGCTAAGGTATTGGCCAGAGATGGAGAGAGGGAAAGGAGTCCCAAATTGTCACTTCAGTCAAATCAGTTGGGCTGAGGCAGATGTGCCACTGAAGCAGATGTGCCACTGGGCTGTCAGACATGAAACTGCAGAGCTGCAGAGAGCAGTCACACAATCAAGTGACTGCTCCTGCTCTTCCACTGAGCCTCTAAACCAGGTCACAAGCATTTTCCTGGTTTGTCTCAGAGGACATTGTCATTAAATTATTCACTGCAATGATTTCAACTTTGTTCTCACAGATACAGTAAAGTAAAATATTATTTTCTCATTTTCAGTGCATTTTTCCTCTGTCTTTTCCTAGAACTCATTTCAGTGTGCAGAGTTCTCCAAGTTTAAACTTTCAGGATACACTTCTAGACACAAAAGATTTTCCAGTACTGAAATCTCTCACAATTTAAGCAGTAGACAGTCAGGCTTCTAAGCCAAATTCTGTCATGCAATTCACTTCAATGCTTCTCCTTAAGTCAATTTTGTTTAATTCAGACACTTGTCATGATGATGAACCACTGAGTAACAGTTAAATCTGCAGTCTCCGGATGTTATTTTCAGAAAAAAGAAGTAGAAACTATAATGTCAAAAATACAGAAGAGGTGGAATGAGTACTTGTTCTGTTCATTACTTTCACAAGACTCCTACACAAGAAATTCTTGGTGTGTATGAAGAAGCCATCTTTAGCATATGTCATTCAGTAGCCTTTAAGAATTGCCTGATAATCAGGAAATGTAGAAATTGAAAACTAATGCCATCTATTTTAGCACAGCAAACGAACAGCCTGACTTAGGATGGGATTAACAGAAACTGCCATATCCAGAGGAATCAGAGAGCACCAGCCCAGTCTCACTAGCCACAATTAATCGTTGAGGAGCAGCAAGAGAGCAGTAAGAGAGTGTGATCTCACCCCACATGAATCCTGCAGGAGGTATGAAGATATCCTTCCACTGCCAATCCCTGCAGTGCAGTCAGCACAGAGAATGGCCAGTGGAAATCAGTTACAAAAAATGCAAACAAACCAAAAGCTGATAGCAGAGAGAGAAATAGCAGCAGGCACTTTCAATCAGCATTGTGGGGAATTTGGTCACAGTCACCAACACCTGAGGCAACACTTGGGGCACTTGACCTTTAAGCATTTGAAATTTTATATTCACCTGTTTCTAATATTTTCAATAAGGACAATTTAGTGTTTGGGAAACTTGTACATTATTAATAAGAAACTAGTGATTATTTAAATTAAGTGATTGAGTAGGTTTGTGGAACAGAGAGGAATGAGAGGAAAGGGGAATGTCGTGAACCACGTTGATACACTTTGGTAAATGTGAATGATTATAATACTAAGTTTCCCTTTATAAAAAAAATACCATTTGTTTTCTCATATTTGCAGACATTTAGAAACACAAGCTGAATAAAATCAGCCTAAGTGCTGTGGAGCACAAAAAGAAGAATTTAAATCACTAATGGATTAGCTAGACAGGACTATTTCTCTGTCTCAGAGAAAATATCTACTACTTTTTTTTCCAGCTGGCCATCTGACCTTTGAAAATTCCTCTTGATGAATTGCACAGAAGTATTTTAACTTAATCTTCGAAAAACAAGCTAGAATTTTAATGCACTTTTTGCTAAGTAACCACCTGAAATGCAGTGAACTGACAAAGGCTGTGTCCTGGTCCCTGCTCTTATAAACCCTTATGCTGAGTATTTATTTACCCAATTCATTTAATTTTCTTTGTGACTATGAGATAGTATGGCTCACTATTAATAATTCCCAAAGTTAATTCTGTTCAGAACATCTTTTTTCCTGCAAAGAATAAACTTGGTAGTCATATACAATGGGATGTGTACCAAAGCCCTTTTACCTCTGGTAATGAAAAGAAAATTCAGATTAAAATAAAATATTTTCAAATCAAATAGCCTGGAGTTATGCATGATAAAAGTGGATTTTATTTATTGCTAAGACTTGTGAAAAAGCAAGTCCTCAAGTTATTAGGGAGTCAGGAGGTTGCCATGTGGCTGATCTGCTCTCTTGAGTTCACCGGCCCTTGCCCCCCTCCTCAGTCCTGGTCTACCCTTGTAAATATCTGAGGGGTTTGGTGCATACATGGCCTCACTCCTTCTTCTGCTTTTCTGATCCTCTTCTTTCCAGCTACTGCTTCAATAACAATATTGCAGAATTTAAAAGTTTCTGGAGTTCCTTGCTGTTATACAGTCGATACTCATGCAATTTAGTAGGTGTTTTTGTGCTGGGATGTCCCAAATTCTGTGTGTCCTCAGAGCATGCATAATATTTACAAAGAAGAAATATTACACACAGAAAACACTTCTGAGCACTGCTCAGGGAGAAGGACAAGAGTCTAGTTCCCCCACGCAGACCTGGAAAATTAAACTGTGTCTCTCTACCAGGCAAAGCACTGAAGAAACTTCATTAAGAAATAACAAAAGAAAACTCCCTTTTGCTGTCCTTTCCTTGCCTCCATAACCCAGAAAGGTTTGGACATAAGCAAGTGTCCACTTATTTCTAGGAGCAATTATTTCTAAGGACAGAGATCTCTCACAAGACAGCTGTACCAAGCACCTCTATTCTGAAACTGGAAGGGATTTCAGACATTGCTATATTCATGTTTCCCGTCTCGAAAGCTCTAAAAGTTGTTCTGGATGTTACCTTTAGAAGTGCTTTTCAGCAGCTCAGCCCCAGGGAGCCAAAGGAGCTGTGGGGCCAGGCTGAGTGTGCCCCTGCCAGGGCAGGCACCAGCCTTCACCTGTGGTAGTGGGTTTTCTAGTGTTTTATATTATTGTTGAATGTTTTATATTACTGTTGGTATTTCCCTAATACCTCCCTTGTTCTGTAACCCCTGATGGTTTGCCCCGAACCTCTCCTTCCCCATCCCTGTCAATCCCTTATACCCAACCCCCGCGAAATGCCAATCTCCCCAGGG